>PVJX010018455.1:11992-36568 GCA_004027295.1 Dolichotis patagonum
CCCTCATATCAAGCATTGCTTCCTGGCTCCGGAGGGGAAGACGTGTGCCGCTTGGTCTCCACGATGAACTCGTCACACTGGCTTCCTGGCATGTACTCGCCTATGCTTGTCGTCGGAGGAGCTCAGGGCCTCCGTGTCGCTGAGGATGGCTGTGGTGCTTTTCAGGACAGCCCTGGTGTTTGTTGTGAGTGTGACTTCTGGGCTGCAGCGTAGAACCCTGAAGCTATTAGCACAGCTCCTTCACCCTGCTGGCACAGACTTCCTAGTTTCCACCGCTGACCTTTGGGCCTTCCCGGCACGGATCCATAAAAGAGACTGGTGTGAGTCCTTCTTGTGGGCTCTAGACCTCCAGTTGGACTTGTGGGAGGCACTGTCATGAGCTCTGGGTCTTCAGCTGGACTCATCTGGGACATTGCTGTGGGATTCAGGCCCTTGGCTAATGTTCTATGTCTTTGGTGTTGTAGATAGATTTCCTGCATTTTCTTGTGTTAACTGTGGGTGACCATCATAAAAATATTATAAATTCCATGTCCTGATCTAATTGTTCTCTGTACAACTCCTGACTACAACAGCCATTATATTATATTTATGATATTAAAGCTTGTGAGTCTGATCTGTTTCACTTAGGATTATGACCTCAAAATGCATCCATTTTCCTACAGATGACTCAAATTATCCTTCTTTACGGTAGATTAGGACTCTGCAGTGTATAAGGACCACACTTCCTTTGTCCATTCATCTGTCGATGGACAGAGAGGCCACTTCCACGGTTTAGCTATTACGAGCAGTGTTGCTATAAACATGGTGTGCAGGGATTGCTAGAGTATGATGACGCTGACTCTCTAACTCTTTCAGGAAGGTAGCCAGAAGAGAAGCTGGATCAAGTGGAATTTCTAGTTGCAGTTTTCCACTTCTATTTTCCTAGTTTCGGTTTCTGACTTCCATAGTGGTTGTACTGGTTTACGTTCCCACCAACAGTGCAGAAGGACCCCCCCCCCGCAGCCTCGCCAGCACTTGTTGTTACTTGATTTCTTGGTGGTGGGGTAGGATGGAAACTCAGTGTTGTTTTAGTGTGCGGTTTTCCCATGGCAGGCAGGCTCGGTTTGAACGCTGTGTCCCAGGCTGCCTGTGAGAGCCACAGATGCACAAGTGGTATGATAGAAAAATAGGGCAAATGCTTGCATTTTAAAAACCTGTTAGAGACACAGGGGCATCAATCCCACCATCGATCTTCCCCTTTGCTTTGCACACACTCACCCCATCGGCCTGGCCCCTTCCTGCAGCAGCTCTGGAGCCCTCTTTCCTGAGGGTCTCCGGTTGTTCTGTCCTGGCTGCCTCCATGTCCTGAATGGATTCAAACCATTCTGCTATCATGGTCACTGTGACTTGGGGGAGGAGCAGGAAGCTGCCCAGTGCCAGATTTGGTAAATAAGGTGGGTGGGGACACTGTGATGTCCGTAGGAGCCTGGCTTTCCAGTGGTTGGCACACGCACGGGATTTTTGATCACACTTAAAGACACTTAAAAATGACTCCAGAGCTGCTGAGGAAAGTGGCACGAACGGCAGAAGGAGTGTTTAAAGCAGCGGGCAGAATTTTGAGAGGGGATCAAGGTAATGTGTCTTTAGTTCTGTAACAAAATTTTTAAAGTTTCGTACCATAAACTTTGATCCCTCTTGCACACTGCCCTAGCCAGTGGGCCCCACTCTGCCTGGCATCTTTCAGCTCTGCAGTGGAAGGGGGTGGAGGGAGGTCACAGAACAAGGTGACGGTTGCCACCGCCATGGCAGTTCCACATCTGTCCTGCAGAACTTCCTGAGCTCACTGCCGGGGCCCTCGGTGCCTCCAGAGGGGCCCGTGACTCAGTCCCCTCCTCTCTTCTCACCGGGACTTGCTTTTGTGTCACCCCCGGCAGGGGAGTGGGCAGATGACCAGCGGCACGGCCACGGCGTGTACTACTACGTCAACAACGACACCTACACCGGGGAGTGGTTCGCTCACCAAAGGTTGGCTCTGACCTCCCCGCACCGCCGTATCTATGGGATAAGAACGGTGACACCCTCTGCCTTCCCCGTTAGAAAGCAAAATCCTGGCAGATCCCACTCCCAGGCTTCCCAGGGACTTCCAAGGCGGGTATGGCAGGAAAACCACGCAGCACGAGCCACTCCCTGGCCAAGTCAGAGCCTGTAGATCGTCCCCCCGTGAGCCCTGGGGGGGGGTCACAGACACCCCAAATCAGTGCCAGGGCTGCAGCTTCCTGAAGCCACCCGCAACCCCACTGCCTGGGCTAGAAACCCAGAAGGACTCTCCGGACACGGACACAAAACGCACTGGGGCCCTTGTCTCTGCCAGGCACGGGCAAGGCACCTACTTCTATGCGGAGACCGGCAGTAAGTACGTCGGCACCTGGGTGCACGGCCAGCAGGTGGGCGCAGCCGAGCTCATCCACCTGAACCACAGGTACCAGGGCAAGTTCCTGAACAAACACGTAAGTCGGTGGGGCGGGGTGGGGCTTGGCAGGGAGCGGTGCTGCTGCCCTCCCCTCAGCCCTGCCAGGGTGCTGGGGGGCGTGGGGAACCGCAGGGGAATCCCCCGTCCCCGTAGACACCAGTGCTGGCTGCTGTGCTCCTCAGATGCCCTCGGAGGCAGGGCGGAGGCGGGTGGCGGCCACTGGGGGTCCTGCAGTGGCTCCCTGTTAGGACACGGGTCGTCTCAGCCTCTGCTGGTTGGTGCTCCTGCTGACCGGTGCATCAGAGGCCAAATATCTATTTCCTGCAACTCCAGCCTTGTTTTCCCCACTGGGGAGGTGCTGGAGCCCGGGAGGAAGACCCAAGCTCTGTCCCCTCCTGCTGGCCAGCTCACTACAGGCTCTTGGGGGAGATTTGAGCAGTGGCCCAGGCCTCTGGCTTCCCGCTCCAGTCCCACTGCCTTGGAGCACTTGGGGTGCGCTTGCTTTTCCCACGGCAAAGGCTCATGGGATGCAGAGGGTCCCTGGGTAGCCTCGAGCCTACCACGTGGGCACGAGCGGTGGCTTTGACCAGGGCACAGGTGGAAACCGCCCCTGAGGAGGGGCTTTGCTGAGCACAGGGTGGTGTTAGAGGTCCGCACAGTGAACATACGGCTCTGTAATTATCTCTCTGGACTCGCGGATGGCCCAGTTTTCATCTGCATGTAGTTCATGCCTGTCCATGAACTCGGCAGGGTGGGTGAGGGCCAGACCAGGCTGATCTGCAAGAGCACAGGCAAGGCCGGGCTCTGGTCTGCTGTCAGGAAGAGGGTTATGTTCTGCCAGTCACCCACCTGGGCTTTCTACCTGCAAAGCGTCCCCGTACCCGAATAGGTGGGTACAAATGTTGTCCTGTTGCTTGAAAGTATGTTTCCCTGGTTACCAGCGAGGTCAAACCCTTCTCACACTTTCTCCGGGAATCTCCTGCTCACGCCCTTGCTGGCAGCTTCTCCGCCCACAGGATCTGAGGTGGGGACACGCGGCCGAGTGAGGCAGGCTGGACAGCAGAGTGAATAACTGGACGCTCGAGAAGGACGTGGTTTCGAAGGAATGAATGTCAGAGGACACAGTCCGGTGCAGTGACACCCAGGACAACTGGGTGATCGCTTGGGAGAAGAATAAAATCTGAGTTCACCCCTCAGCACACACAGGAAGGAACTTTCTAAAATCAGATTTAACTGTGACCAAGATAATCACCTGTGGAAGAAGCAAGTTGTATTTTTATGGCCTTTGAAATGAGGAAAGAGGACTTTAGACAGACTCAGAAAGGAAAAGCCAACAGATCTAGTTTCATAAAGACAATCCCTTCTTAGAGCCAGGCATGGCTTGAACTTGGAACCTCAGCACTCTGGGAGGCTGAAGCAGGAGGATCACTAATTTGGGCCCAGCCTGAGGAATCTAGTAACTTAGTGAGACGCTGTTTCGGAAATGAGAAAGGCTGGGATGGAGTTTGCTGTGCAGGCCCTGGGTTCAGTCCTGGGTTCAGTCCTTGGCAACACACTCACGTACACACAGATCATCCCTCGTAGATTAGGAGACAGAAAACTTAAGGGGCCAGTGAGAATGGGCTTAGATACCTGCACCATTTAATATGTAAAGCTTTTGTATTCATCAACGTGGTTTAAATAATCCCCATAAATCTGTGCAGTTATAACATGTTGATTGAAAGTTTTTATGCAAAAGCTTAGGGAAATATTAACTGCTCTGCTTTGATTATTACACTGTGGATACATATTTGAAATTACCACACCATGACCCCTACATTTATGTAACCAAAACTGAATTTTAAAATATTTTTAAATCTTGAAAATAATTCAGCCTTGCCAATAACTTAAAGGTGCAAATTAAAATGATGAAATTCCTGTGTTTTGTATAAAGATCATGTAAGGAGAGGTCAGGACACTTATGCCCAGAAAGGCACCGTTTTGAGGGTCTGGAAAGTCAGAGGTGCACTGCGGCTTCATTCTCGGAGGACCTAGAGAGGCGTTCCGGAACTGTTGGAAGTCTACGCTGAGGAAAGCGTCGGGGTTTATGGACAGACGTATGCAGAGTGCGCTTAGTAAGGTCTCCTTGTCAGGGAAATTCTGGGCGCAGCAAATAGCAACCACAGTGATGGAGTAAAGCAGATTATATTGCGTAGATGAAATTAGAGACGAGGTTGACAACTGGCGCTATAGAATGACATTTGTCAGTACCAGGAGCAGTTATACTCTGTTTGTAAGTAAACATAGTGGCTGTAATTATGGTCGAGTTTGCGCTTAAAAAGAAAAAAAAAAAGGGAAACACCCTACCTGCTAGAGACGGTAGCAGGCCATCCCGAGATGTCCCTCGGCGTGTCCAGCTAGTTTGCCTGGGGGTAAAACTTGTGCAGCTTGTGTGACGATTGCGTCACTTCAGAGAGCAGTGAAGTGGGGTGGAAGTTCTCAAACATAGGTGACACGGGACTCGCCCCTCCCGGCTTCCTTAGCCGTCAGCTCCTGCATGTCCCCCCGCCTGTGTCAGACCTGACCCTGGGCGTGGCGCGGTGGGCCTGCGTGGGGGGGCGTGGGAAGCGTGTGGGGCGCCATGGGTGCACCTCAGTGTCCGCTCTTTGCTCCTAGCCTGTCGGGCCTGGGAAGTACGTGTTTGACATTGGCTGCGAGCAGCACGGCGAGTACCGCCTGACGGACGTGACGGACGTGGTGAGTTGAAGAGAGGGCGCGGTTTTCTGTATTCGCAGCAGAGGAAGCGACAGCGCGACGGGAGATTCCGGGCAACCCGCCCCCAGGTCCTGCCAACTCCCGCGCTGTGCCCGCGTCTGTTCGCGTGAATATTTTTGTGTACCCGTGCGAAGTCACACAATCATAAGTCACGGGTTCCACGTCCCAGTCCTCACCAAGTCCGGACCTCGTTTCCGTCCTGAGTCAGGAAGGTCCAGGCAGTGTAGGTCCAGCAAGGACAACGGAAATCTACGACTGGTGTCCCTGTGACTTGCCAGGTGCCTGTGTGTCAGGTGTGACTTGTCTCCCCTGGAACCTGGTTGATGCATCATTTTCTTTTTCCTTTTTTACCCTTTCCAGTATTTAGTATTAATATTAATACTGAATCGAGGCCTTGCATGTGGTACATGCCTGTAACCCCAGTACTCAGGAGGCTGAGGCAGGACGATTGCCTCGGGTTCGAGGCTAGCCTGGGCTACATAGTGAGTTCAAGACCAGCCAGAGGGAGACCCTGTCTCAAAAAGACAAAACCTAAACAGAACAAAACAAAAAACCTGAATTCATATTAAAAGCTAGCCAGCTAATGTCATCATTAGTGGGCACCCAGATAAGGATGGGGTGTGTGTCACGGAGGGAGGTCTATGTTTGGATTCCTGGCTTGAATTATCTTCCTGGGCAGATAGTCAGCAACTTAGGAAAACACCTTGATATTATTATACTAATTTTGAACCTTTAACTTAGTTGCTAACCAGTGCCATTCTCAGGACGAGAAGTTTGCAATTTTAAGGATGAAAGAAAAGTGTCACATGTTGCTTTTGTTTTTTATTCTCTGGCCCCTTGGGAGTCCTCTCCTGTGAGCTGAGACGCACCGTACTATAAGGGTCTCTCCTGTATCTGCATAGGGTCTTTTCTGAAACCGAGCGTGGTGTATATACGTAGCTATTGTAAAATTTAACTGACAAACTATGGACAGCACTGATCCCTAGGTGTCTTCTCCTGGATGTCGGGAGGGATCCTAAAGTTCAATTTTAAGAAAGATGCAGCAAGAGATTAATAACAATAATAGAACGTGCTGACTACACCTTTCTCCTGGGGCCAGCATCTACAGTGACCGCGTGCCAGTCCATTCCCTTGACCTCGCTTCCTCCTGTCTGCTTTGTGGTCCCCTTGCAGTTAAAAGCTAAGTGGCCAGGGTTGTGCTAGCTGACCAGAAAATGGTCATGGGTGGGTGCGGTGGCACACATCTGTACCCCCTGCACTCAGGAGGCTGAGGCGGGAGGGTTGCCGCAAATTGGAGGCCAGCCTGGGCTACAGAGTGAGTTTGAGCTCAGCCTGGACTATGTAGTGAGACCCTGTCTCAAGGGACAAAAACAAACCTCATCTCCAGGGAAGGTCCTATTGGCAGGCAGCAGGGAATAGGGCTCCAGAGCTCCGAAGTATCTTTTTTAAGGGTTGGGTTAGGGGTGGAAGATTCAGCAATTTAGCCAGCGATGTCAAAACACAGCCCAAGTCTCCGAGCTGGAGGCTTAGGGCTTCGGGTCACCTGCTCTTGTTCTGGTTACCGAGCAGGGTTACCAAAGACCCAGTGTACGCAATCGTTGGTAAATTTCTATTTCTTGCTCTTGAAATAGGAAAGAGGAGAAGAGGAGGAGGAGGAGGAGACCTTGGTGAACGTCATTCCAAAATGGAAGGCCACGCAGATCACGGACCTGGCTCTGTGGACACCCACTCTCCCGGAGAAGCAGCCCTCCTCGGTGGGCCCTGGCCCGGAAGAGGCGCTCGGAGAGGAGGGTACGGGCACCCCACTGGTGCACCCCCGTGGAGGGCTGTTTGCTATGAGAGGTCAATGGCCCCTGGCTTTGTCCCAGGAAGTTGAAGTAGGTGTCACCGGGCGACACTGCTTCCAGTGAAAGTAGTTAGAAGCCAAAGCAAGCCGGCCTGCGAGGTGTCACATTGTTATCTGGCCACTTGGGCGATTTCTGGCTGCCCTCACAGTCCGGTCCCTAGCAGTCACCGGCTGGTCACTGTAACGAGGTGGGGCTGCTCTGGGGCCGGGACTGGGCAGAGGCCCCCTGCTTTCAGGAGGACGGGAGTGGTGCTGGGCAGGCTGGGTCGGGCCTGTGGGGCCAGGGCCACACCGCCTGGGCCAGTGTCCTCCCGTCCTCTCCCAGGTGTCCCGGAGATGGAGGAGGAAGTCCAGGCTCTGTCTGATGGTTTCGAGGGTGAGCTGGACCTGCGGCCAGGAGAGGAGGACACGGATGCCTGGGAGTTCAGTTCCGAAGTGGACCAGGGTGAGGACTGGGCTCCTCTTACTTCCTCCCTCCCGTGCTGGCTTGGCCTGGCCCAGGACCTGAGGAGCCGAGGGAGCTGCAGGAGCCCAGGGGACCTGGTGCTGGGGTACCGTCCAGTGTGGCGTCCCGCGGGCCTCAGCTCGGACAGGGCCACTGCTGTGAAGTGGTGCAATGTCACAGGGGACCCCTGGGTGCTCATGGACCTTGTCTGGAATCCGAGCGAGGGGTATGAGGTGGCCTCCCCTCTCCTCCCTTCCCCTCAGCAAACGCGGCTGTGGAGGAACAAGAAGCCAGGCAGGCAGAGCTGCAGGACTAGCAGACGGCGCGGAGAGTGCGGATCGCGCCTGGGTTGGGGCTGGCGGCTGCAAATCCTCCTCCATAGTTTAGGTCTGTTTATGATGGCAAATAAATCCCTCCAGAGCCCCTCACTTCTGGAATAACTGCCGCTGCCTGTTCTGTTTTATTTAAAATTTTTTTCTGTTTCTGAACATTTGCATTAGTACATGTTCGTCACCCATAATGACCAATTCACTGTGGGGCTGCAGGGAGCCGCTGCAGCTGGAGAGTGATCACGTGTGTGGGCTGAAGCAGGGCCGGGCCTGAGAACACAGAGCCCACAGCGAGCCGGGCAAACCAGCTGTCCCAGCTCCAAGGCGGGGGCCCAGCCAGCCAGGCAAAGGGGCTGCTAGGCAGCGGGCTGGAACTGCCGTCCTCCCCCCGAGTGTGGAAATACACGCGCTGCAGTGGCTGAGCGGGTCCTTCTCTCCGTCGGGGCGAGGGCTCCACCTGAGCCCGGCCTTCCCTCCTCTTCACCTTCCCACCCTCCCGCTGTCCACCCCAGCAACCTTAAGGGCCACGTGGTCGCGGCATGGGGCGTTGGTCCATGTGTACAACACAGCTTCATTCTCCTCCTTTCTCCTCCTGCCTTCATCTCTTGGTCTTTCTCCCATTTGAAAAAGCTCTGTGCTGTCATCTGTGTTTTCCTTTGCTTTGTATGTAGACTGAGTTTCTTGTAGAAGGGGAACCATGCGAGATTTAAGCTCATGTGTCTGATTTAGTTCATGAAGCACTATGGTCTCAGGTGCATCCGTTTTCCTACAGATGACTCCGGTGCACCCTTCTTTATGGCAGAGTAGTGCTCCACGGCGTAGAGACCCTTCAGGGCTGCTCTCCTACGTTATTGTTTTGGCCAGCGAGAGCTTCTTCCGGTGATAATTTCGTAATGTTAACTATAGGGATATTAGGTAACTGTCGTGTTTCTTCAGTGTGGTTTTTATTGGTCACTGATTTTTGAGGACATGACACGTCCCATGCAGACACCGCTGTCCACAGAACGGCACGCCTTCCCCGGCAGAGGTCGCTTCTCCTGTGCCCCCGCGTGGCCATCGGGAGTACGGTTTTGACTGGCCTTGGTGAGAGGTGGTGGTGGGGGCTGTGCACAGGCTGGCTCCCTGCTCCGAGGGCTTTGGCGTAAGTGACGGTTTCATCTGAAGTTCCGGTGCTTTGGGGTGGGGGGGCATGTTGGGCAGGTGGTTTGGGGAGCACGCAGTCCACACGCGGGCCCCTTGGCCTCGTGGCGGGCGGTGGCTGTCACAGTCACACTGTCCTGGGGCCAGGCAGGCCCAGCGTGGCTTTGAGGCCTTGTCTGAGCTTCATCCCCATTGGAGTTTGGGGGAGACTCGCTTTCCTCTGTGGGTGGGGCCATTCCTCGGGGGACACAGGTGGGTTGTTTGTGCACCCCATCTCCCCTGTCAGTGTGTCAAGGGCACATTTGAATGTGGCATCGGTGACTGGATAGGGTAGGACTGTCATTATTCCTTCGGTGTCTGATCAAATTTGTTTTAAAGTCAAATTTGTCAAAAGGACCCACACCGCAGTGCTGACACTCACCAAGAAGCTCTCTAGAAGCTACAGGCCCCAAAGCTGCGATCTCCTCAGTGGGTGTCCCCCAGGGGCAGGGGAGCTGCTCCTTCACCCCTGAGAAACCGAGCAGGGCCAGGAGTGCTGGGGAACCCGACCCTTTCCTGTAACCGCGCTGAGAAAGGGAAACAGGAACTGGAAAATGAACGTTGGGAATGCGTTTTTCTTGACCTGGATATACGCACAGTATCAACACGTAACAGTGTGACAAGCTCAGACTCAGGCTGGACTCCGGCCACAGCCACGTGTCCTTAGCACAGGTCCTCTGAGGACACCCAGACCCCGCGCACCCTGGATCCACTCGGCACCGCCTGCCGTGCTCGGGGCTCTCCTGACGCCTCGGTGGTGTCATGTTCTCTTCCCCACCATTCTGGGATGTTCGCATGTTTTTACGAAGCTGTGCAAACACGAATACCACGGGCTCATAGTTCAGACAGTCGAGAGCTCGGCATGGGCAGCACCGCGTGGGACGGCTGATTTTAGGCATAGTCCACTGGCGCCAAACAGGTTCTAAGGACAGGAACTGCACTGTCCCAAGTCTGAGTCTTCTCTGTCGGTAAGATGTACTGTGCAGGTGCTGCACAAAGTTAGGACAGTGATGCGCTCACCTGCACGCGCACGCACCTGTGCGCGCTCCTCGGTGCCAAGCCGCCCCTCCTGCAGTCACCGCCACACCCTTCTCCTTCCCTTCTTTCCTTGCAAACTTGGGCTGTGCTTAGGTTGAACTTTATGAGAATCAAAAATTAACCCGTGACCTAATTCCCGGCTCAGAGCCAGCGAAGCAGTCCAAGGGAACACCTGCAAGAAAGGGCTGGGCAGCTGCCCTGTGACCGGTGGCCCGAGGCCAGGGCTCTGGCCTGCACTACTGGTCCAGCAGTGGACAGGGGCTCCTCATGGTGTCCTTCTACCCCACAGGGCCATGTGTGGGCCTCGACCCTGTCACAGCACAGAGGGCAAAGGTAGGCGTCACTGGTTGTGGCGTGCAGAGCAGCCAGGGCTACGGGTGGGGACTCGGTGTGCCCACAGGGGTGACGGCTGGAGAAGGTGGTGAGGACGGAGTTCCCGGTTTTCGCTGTCCTTGCAAATGTCACCCATCTGTGGACCTGATCACCAGGGATGTGCGTGTGCTCTATTTGCTTCCTTCAGTCCCCAGGCAGCAGAAGCGGTGCCCACGCTGCACTTGGCACCAGGGCCTGGACCTGGCCCCTGACCACCTCCGCCCGTGTCTCCTTGCTGGGGATCGCGCTGGCAGCCTGTGTGACCTCCCTTTCCCGGGAGGCTGGGGGAACGAGGAGGGGCCTCCCGGAAGGCGACCTGGCCCCCAGGACCTGGCCCCCCGGACAACCAGCGCCTCCTCTGTGCAGGCTGCAGCTCAGAGTCTGGTCCTGCAGATCCCAGAGGTGGAGACCGGGACTGTAGAGACTGGCAGGGCGATGGCGCCTCCTGGCCACCAGGGGGCGCCGTGGCCCTGGCCTGGCCCGCAGCTGGGGCAGGAGCCCTGCAGGTTCCCTTGACACAGGGTTCTGTTGACTGCCTTGGCTGCGTGTGTGCTCCGTGGTCATGCGCCTACATGCTAGCGACTGTGTGGCTCAACGACGTCACTCCACCAGTGTAGAGTCACTCAAAATGGGGACCACAGGGACAAGAATGTCATGGGGGTTTGTTGAATAAATTCATGAGTACATTCTATGAAGGAATGAGCGGGTTTTTCCTGACTACAGGGCTGTGGGTTTCCAGAAACCTATGAGCTTCAGGGCAAGGA
This sequence comes from Dolichotis patagonum, assembly GCA_004027295.1. Classification (NCBI taxonomy): domain Eukaryota; kingdom Metazoa; phylum Chordata; class Mammalia; order Rodentia; family Caviidae; genus Dolichotis; species Dolichotis patagonum. The sequence goes on from PVJX010018455.1 coordinate 23,169, forward strand.
CTTTAGGGAGAGCCCAGGGCGGGTGGGGGTTGGGGCAGCTGGAAGTTCTTGTACTCCACCTGCCGGGCAGAAGCTGGGTACTGCAGTCACCAGGTCACCCCATCTCACCACCACCCTGGGAGGCAGGAGCAGTCCTTATAGGTGGGGAAACTGAGGTATGCAGGGCGAAGCTCCTCACCTGCTCCCTTGTGCCCACTGCAGACGTTACTAATCAATCCTGCGTTCTCCATTGTGGAACACTGACCTGCAGCCAGTACCAGTGGTCAGTGTCGGAGCTCCCGGGAAAAAGCGCGTGCCAGGATGGATTCTGTCCACATGGGGTGGCCATGGCTGCGCCCCTGTGCCAACCTCTTTGCAGGGCTTGCTCTGCGTCTTTGTCACTTAGTTTGTTTTCTGAATTGTAAGTTGTTTTCATGGTCAAAGTTAAACCCTGCGAAGGGTCTGCTCGGGAGTTCACTTTCCCTGTCCCCTAGTGTCCTCCCTGTCCCTGTGGGGTCCTGTCCTGCTTGTTTCTGCTTTGTCTCTGCAGTGTTCCTGGTGTGGGGCCTGGCGAGAGTGCTGCTGGGTCCTCCCAGGCTTGTGTCCCTCCTGCACTTGGTGACGGTGTCCAGAGATGTGCCAAGTCCGGGCAGAAGAAGGCTCTCACCTGCTCCTGCTGTGGGCGGTGCCGTCTGTGTAAGAGTCCTGTGACAGCACCGGGGCTGTGCCTCATCTGCAGGGGACGGGGAAGGGAAGAGCAGAAGCCTGGGCAGAGACCCTGCTGAGCCTCCCAGCGCCACAAGAAGGAGCCGAGAACACCCTGGGGAACCAGTGGCCATGGTCAGGGCTGCGATGTGCAGCTGCTGAGCTGCAGGTGTGGAGCAGAAGGCCGCCTCGGGCACATGGGCTCCCCAGGGACACAAGAGCCACCGGGAAGAGCCGGCTGGAATGGACCTGTGCAGCCTCGAGCTGGATCAGCCACAGAGCAGGGCTGTCCTGGGCTTAGTGGGCAGGGTCACACAGGAGGAGCTGCCTGCCCCAGCCCCAAGGGGCCCCTGTTTCCCAGGCAGGACCAGTGCTGGGCACGCAGAGTGCCCTCCCGCAGCTGTGGCCGCCCTGCACGCTCTGGCAGGTGATGCCTGCCTTTGCCCTCTGTGCTGTGACAGGTCGAGGTTCCCATGCACGTGGCCGTGGTGCGTGGGAGGACCCTGTGAGGAACCCTCGTCCACTGCTGGACCAGGGTCCTCCAGTCAGGGCTGTGGTCAGTGCTACTCCTTCACCCACTTTCCGTCTCAATTCTTCACTCCAGCCTGCGGTCTCCCTGACCCCTCCCACCACTGGAAAAGTAGGAGCCAGAAAGGGGGTGCCCAGAGGCAGGGGTGTCTGCAGTCCTCACACTAAGCACCCTGGGGAGCAGACACAGGCAGAGGTGTGGGGGGCGCTGGGCAAAGGCTCAGGGCTGAGGCTGCTGCTGTGACTTCCGTGGGAAAAGAGACTCTCCGCTCTTCCTTCTCTCCTTCCTTCCCTCCCTCCTTCCTTCCCTCCCTCCCTCCTTCCTTCCTTCCCTCCCTCCTTCCTTCCTTCCCTCCCTCCTTCCTTCCTTCCCTCCTTCCTTCCTTCCCTCCCTCCTTCCTTCCCTCCCTCCCTCCTTCCTTCCTGCCTCCCTCCCTCCCTCCTTCCTTTTCCCCAGCACTGAGGGTTGGACTCAAGGCTTTCACTCTGAGCTATGCCCTCACCCTTCTTAAAAGGTTTTTATTTTTTTGAGACAAGGTCTCATGAGTCACTAAGCTGCCCAGGCAGGGCTCAGACTTGGAGCTCTCCTGCCTCAGCCTCCCACAGGCGGGTGCCCCCACTTGAATCTTCTCGTGCTGTTAAGGATTTTGAGGTGAGAGAAGACCCTGGGTTCTGGGGCCCGAGGCTTCTTGGGACAGGGAGGTGACGCAATGTAAGGGACTGCAGAAGGAGAGGAACAGAGAGGCTGAGGGTGCCTGCCGCTGGCCTGGGCGGTGGAGGAGGGCAGTGAGCCAGTGACTGCAGGCCAGGGAAGGGCTCTGCCGGAGCCTGCGGGGGGACCCCTCGGCCCTTGTTTTGGGGTCCCGACTCCGAGACGTGGCGAGTCTGTGGGTGGTCACGGTGTTGCACTAAGGGTGTGGCAGTGTGTTAGGAAGGGGGCAGTGACCGCAGCGCTCTGGTTCTGATCAGGGTTGTGGTGCCACTTTATTGATGATCGCACCTCCTTCTCCTGTGCTGATGGAACAGGAAAGGGACAAACGCCTGGACCCCACGGCCAGCACGCCGGAGGGGACAGACCTTCTCCTGTGTGTAGGGGGGTGTCAGCTCCTCAGCTCCTGAAAACCAGGCTCCTGGGTCCCTCTTCCTCCGGCCATGGCCCTGGCATCCCCGTCACAGGTCCCAGCGCGCGTCCCTGTCACCCTGAGACACTGGCCCCGTGTCTGTGCCGTGTCCCTGCAGCCTGGCTGGCTGCCGAGCAGAGTGGAGGCTGAGGCAAGGGGCAGGAGTCCCCGAGGCCGAAGTGTGCTTTGTGCGTCTGTCGTGTGGCTGAGGCAGGGACGTCCCCACAGTGAGGCCACACGCCGGGAGGTGGCTCAGCTGCCTGGGATCCAGCTCCTCCAATTGAAGGCCGCGTTGGCCCCGTGCGTCAGCGTCCTCGCGGGCGGGCTGGCCAACTCCCACTTCCCTTCCTCCGTGTTCTCCTCGCAGAAGCACATGCCCAGGGCGGGGATCTAGAACGGAGCATGAAGTCCCTGAGTGGGTCTCCTGAGGCTCCCACTGCTGGGTTTGGGACCAGCAGCCTGGGGTCCCCGGCCTTGCAACCGCACGACCCTCCGGGGCCAGGCTGTCTGCACCCGTGGGGCCCAGCACCCCAGCCCTCCACAGCTCCCACCAGCTCGCTGTGTGACACAGCAGGTGGGGACCCAGTCCCCCCCAGGCCCCTTCCTGTTCCCAGGGCCAAAGCCCAGCCCGTTCTCTCCCCACCAGAATCGCCCGCTCCTCACCGGACTCGGACTCCGTAGCAGGGATCAAACCTGAGCTGGAATTTGAAAACACCCCGCCCCTCGCTGGTCACAGTATGGGAGGCAGGGGCAGGGGGCAAAGTGAGGGTGACATGTCTGTCCCTCCGGCCCCCTACCAGGCTGCGCTCTGAACAGCAGCGGGGCTGCCCGCTCTCAGCAGCCTGCACTCAGAGGAGGGTGTGTGGCAGCCCTGTGCCTTCTCGGTGGAGGACCATGGACGCCAGAGATGTGAGCACGAACACACCTTTCTCACCAGCTGGACGAAGTCCCCGCAGTCCCGGGGTGGGAGTCCCAGGAGAGGCCGGGTGCAGACGTCCAGGGCCGAGCCGTGGCTCACAATGAGGATGACGCCCGCTGTGGACCAAACACCCCAAGGTCAAAGTGGCCACGGAGAGTACCTCGAGCCCCGGGGCCTCTGCAGGGAGCTACGTCCCAGCCCTTCCTATCTTTACCTCGGGACAGAATCTAGCTACAGTCACTAAATTGCGCAGGCTGAGTTTGAATCGCCCTCTTCCTGACTCAGCGTCCCAGAGGGCTGGGATTGCTAGGTGGACCTCACCTTTTATTACCCAGGGGTCCCCCAAGCTGCCGGGGTGGAGCTGCCCGCTTGTAGCAGCAGGAAGCAGGTGGGCCAGCAGTAGTGCTTCCCGCACCCCAGCTTTGTGCATTAATTTTAGAGTGCACCCCCTCTCCATCTAGGGTGTTGGGGTACAGCCCCCAGCCATCAGCCCCAGGGCTGGAGGAAGGGGCCATCTGGCCACCGCCCCCTCGGCACTGCCTGGGTGCTGTTAGCCGGAGGTGGGGGTGTGGTGGTGACTCTCTAGGCCTGACTCTGTAGCTCCCAGCCCCAGAACTGCATCCCAGCTGCCCCAGCCTCAGGGCTAGGACCCTCCACCTGGAGAGTGGGGTGGGACTAGATGGGTCAACTCCCACCCCAGAGGTGACCCCCAAGCCTGAGGCTGCTCCCACTGGCGGGCAGCGGACACTCACGCTCCTGTGGACAGGCGCCCAGGACACGCTCCATGCTGTGCGCACAGCGGTCTGTGTACTGCACGTAGCTCTCGGCCGGCAGGAGGGAGGACAGCGGAAAGGCAGGCCTGAGAGGACAGCGTGGCTGTGCCCTGGCTCCCTCGGGAGCCCAGCACCCGGGATCTCCCACGCTGCCCGCCCGTCCCTGGCCGCCCCAGCCTGTCTCCCTCCCCTCTTTGGCAAGCAGTACACATTTCCGGAGCCCCAGGGGCGCTACCTGTAGTCGAGGTCCACGTTGAAGCCCGCCTCTCTCAGCTCTGCCTGGGTCATGAAGCCCGGGCCGGCTCTGCCCGCTTCCCACTTGGTCCACTCAAAGATGCCGGGCTCTATTCTTATCTTCAGCGTTTTCTCGAGTTTGAGTTCTGGGATCGACCGAACACGAGTGTTTATCACAGTCTTACAAATGATCTCCTCCCAGCTAGGTCTGATCTACGCGTAAGTCTTAATAATATCTTTCAAAAAATGTACTTTGTATTTCTTAGTGAACACTGTCCTGGCGGTATGCACGGCTGTGGCACTTCTGAGACCAGCAGTGCCGTGCACTTAGGAGAGGGCATCCTGTCTGCCCAGACGGGCCGGGCAGGTGTCACGTGACCATTTGAAATAAAATGAGCTCCCCAAATGTGTTCCAAGCCCGGGGGCCGGGTTCCTGCCTGGAGCACATTTGGAAAAGAGGGTCAACTTGACAGGGCGCCTTATCCGAGGTGCTCGGGGCCTCCTCTGCTGTGCATAGATGGTGTGAGGCGGGTTTGGGGCTGGTGGGGGTGTGTGGCCTCGGCCTCCTGTGAGGACACCTGAAGGCCACTGTCCCGTGAGATGCACTGGCATGAGTGCAGTGGAAAATATTTCTGAGAACTTCGTATTTTGTAGGCAAGAGATCCAAGTAACACAAATTTAAAAAGTCCCCAAATTGGCATAAGTAAGTGGAACACTGACCAAGATGGTAAAGTTATGAAAAATGTCTTCAAAGCTCTTGCTCATATACTTTTTTTAATCATAGAGATCGGGCAAAAGGGTAGTCTTTATCTTTCTGTGCGTGTCATTATGGTGAGGAAAAGGTCACGGTCATCACGGGTCACCCGTGACAGTCCACTCGGGCTCAGCAGCGCAAAGCTAGCCAAGATAGAAATTAAACTAGCTTTGGAGGGAGGTGGAAAACCACATCTTATGCAACCAGGAGAAATGCTCCATACACTGGGTGGGATGGCCCACGCCTTTAAATCTAGCGTTTTGGAGGCTGAGGCAGGAGGAGCCCAAGTCTGAGCCCAGCCTGGGTGACTTAGTGGGTCTTTGGAGGTAAAACATCCATACAGGGCCGGGGCGGGACTTGTGCAGGCCCTGGGTTCAATCCCCAGCACCTACGAAAAACGATTTGACACATCGCAGGGTGTAAGAGCCAGGGCCGGGGCCTGGGATAAAGGACAGGAAATCAAGGCGTGGGTCTTCCTTATGTACTTGTGCATGGTTTTGCTGTGGTTGTAGCCTGTTACAGTAGTTGCTGGGGTAACCCTAACAACCGACCCTAAAATCCCAGGGTAGAGCTACTTCCCGTGTAGAAAGTGTTTCCACCTTTGTGTGTCGAGTTTTCCTCAAGCCAGCGCCTCGGAGCAAACAGCCACGAAGGGACGGTGCAGATGTCAGATTGGCACCTTGGGGCTCTAATTTTGCTGTCTTTGTCCCTCTGGCCAAGGGCAGCACTGAGTGGCCACTTCTCCTCCCCTGCTCAGTGAAGGGAGAGGCGGGCTCAACACCAAGACGGGGAGAGGTGGACACGGGCGTCTCGTTCCTGGCTTGGTGTCACAGCCACCTTCTCTCTGATACACCGTCTGTGACTCAGCGGTCCAGTGAAGTCCCAGGGGAGAGTGTGTGTGTGTCTGCGTGTGTATGAGCTTGCACGCGTGTGTGCAGGGAGGTGGCGAGCCTGCTTACAAGCCTGCCTGGTCGCAGGGCCAGGCCACGCTGCCCATCTGGCTGCACCGAGCCTCGCCTGCTTGCTTTTCGAAGCCGACGTTGTTTTCCTTTTCTTCTCCCATGCGTGGTACTGGGACTGAACCCAGAGTCTTTGAACTGAGCTATCTCATCAGGATTTTTTCTTTTTGCTCTTTTTAAATTTTGAGACAGGGTCTTGTTAAGCTGCCCAGGCTGGGCTTGAACTAGTGAGCTTCCTTTGGCCTCTCACAGTGACCCTGCCTGTTGCTGCTTAGCACCTACGGTCACCTTCCCCTGTCACTGCTGTACACGCCCTCTGTCTGCAGAGCCCTCTCACCGGCTGGCACCCACTCCACTCCTGGCCCTCATTAGCGACGTCCCCAGCTGCCCCTGGTCGCACTGGCTGCAGCCCACCTGGAGCTCAGGCCCAGCAGCCAGAGGGGGCTCCTAGGGCCACCTTCTGGGCATTGTCCATCCCAGCCCATTTCCTGGGCCCTCTCCCTGACACCGGAGTACCTGCTCTGGGCTCCGCAAATGTCCAGCAGCCTCCCCTGGCTCCCATCTGCTGGGCACCTGGTTTCCCAGGCTGGTTGGGGGCTCCCATCCCATGGGGGATGCTCGGAAGCACCCCAGCTTCCTGCCACACCCCCACCTGGAGGACACTGCACAGCCCCTGGCAGCAGCCGTCCCGGGGGGAGTCATGCATTTGGGTACAGGCAGGATCTGAGTTCCTAGCTTCCTGGGTTTTGGAGGACCCTTCCCAGGTGTTTAGACACCTGGCCGAGGAGCTGCAGGTGAGCTGTGTCATGAAAGGTGCTGACTGTGGCCAGCTGGTGGCCGCTCACTGTGCACTGTAAGGTCCCCCCTCCCTTCTCCTCCCCCCAGCCACGGAGAACAGCCCAGAGGTCACAGCCACAGGCGGAGGTCATCGGGGTCTCACTCACCTTCCAGGATGTGGTTGGCGGTCTGCACACAGCGGAGGGCGGGCGAGGAGAAGACTGCGGTGATTCTGACGCCGCTGTCCAGGAGTGAGCCCCCTGAGAAATGGCAGATGGGCCACACCCTCGTGATCCTACCCTCCGACAGGGCTAAGAGGCTTCCAGACTCCTGCTCGGGCCAGCTAGAACCTGCTCCCCTGACCACCCGTTTCCCCTATGATATTACGGGGGTACAGGAGACATCCTGGGACCCTGGCTGGGCCAGGTGGGCCCGTGAAGAGCAGAGATATCCTCCAGAAAAGGCTCTGAAGTAAGAGGCAGTCAGCCTGTGAGAAATCCTTCAATACTGTCTCAAAAGACATGGGCCCATGTGCCAGGGGTGTGGGTGGCTCAGGGGCGGAGTGGCCCAGCCCGTGGGAGCAGGTAAGGAACAGGCCAGGTCTCCTGACCCCAAGGGTCTGAATGTGCGGGGGCCCTGAGCTCTTCTGAGGGCACCAGTCCACTGGTCCTCTCACTTAGGGCCTTGAAACCCTGGGCAGAGACCCTGACCTGCCCTGCTCAAGCCAGATGGCTGAGCTCGCAGGCGGGCACTGCGTTACACCTGTGGGAATTCATGGGCAGTGACAGAAGACCAAGGCCATTGCGCCTCCTGGCGGGAGGAGATGTAACCTGAGCACCTTCCCTGCCACATTGGAAGCCTTGCTGGTGGGGAGGCGGGGTCTCTGCAGCAGGACCACTGCACCATGCTGAAGCTAGTGGGGTTCAGGGGAGCCTGCAGTGAGTGGATTTTACCCCCTGACCCCAAAACAAGATCTGCGGGAGTCTGAACCCCCGGTACCCCTCACATTGGATACAGTTGGAGAGCACACTGGCAGCATCTGCAGATGCTGCTTCCAGGAATTCAAAGGTGGGTGAAAAATGTCTGGTAAAGCATCCCCTGAGCAGTGCCGTACGGCAAGTCCTCTACATAGCATTTCAGCCGTGTTAGACACCACAAGTCTGTAACCACTAGAAATGACGGGTGTGGAGAGGGTCTGCTCCTGACCTACGCAAATTTGAGGCCATTCTCCTGCGAGGCAGCTGAGGATTTAGGTGATCAGTCCATCAGTGGTACCAAGGGATGGCCATAATCCAATTAAAATAAGGATGGTTCCCCTGTAACTGGAGCTGTTTGTTTTGTTTTGTTTTGTTTCTTTTGTCTTTTTGGGACAGGGTCTCACTATGCAGTTCAGGCTGGCCTGGGGGCTCATTTAGTTGCCCAGGCTGGTCTTGAACTCGCAACGATCCTCCTGCTTCAGCCTCCAGAGTGCTGAGATTACAGGCACGCACCCCCATGGCCAGCTAGACGCTGGAGTGTTTTAAAAACGGCAAATTTCCATAGAGAGACGGAAGACAGTGCACAGGCACAGGGGAAGACGCCGTCTCCAGGCCAAGCGCGAGCGGGGGGCCCGGGCTAGAGTCTCCTCACAGCCCCTGAAGGAACCAGCCCGCAGTACCTTGCCCACGGGCTGCCAGCTCCAGAACTGCTGGGCAGTGATGGTCACTGTCATCTGCTCTGCACAGCATTGTCACAGCGGCCACTGGCCACCGATGGACCACACACACTAAGATGCTCCCAAACGTTCACATGGGGAGGGGTGGAAGCGTTTAGTGAGGCAGGCACAGAGAGGGCTGCGGAGGCCACTGCAGTGTGCACTGTGTACACACACACACACGCACGCATGCACATGCACATACACGCACCCAGACATGCACACACACAGTCCTCAGGCTGACCTGTAGCTGATGCCCGCCCCTCTGACTCTGCCCAGGGATGTCCCCTGGAGCCTGGAGTTAGCCGAGGCGTTGGCCCTGTGTTCTTGCCACTGAAATCGGGCGAAGACCACACACCAGGGCTTCCCACCCGCCAGAGGGCGGGAGGTTAAACCGTGCGGAGCTCACCACAGGGCGGCGGCTCCGGGCGTCCTTCAGTGAACCTGTGATGTGACTTGGATGTCATTTGCCCCTTTGGATTCCATTTGGGGGCTTTATCAAGGTGGGACCAGATGGAGTCAATGATCTCATCTATTTCAAAAGTTAGATTGCATGGCGTGACAGCCCCAGACACAAGACAAAATCCATGGTGACAGAGGATGCCAGGGAGTGACTGAGGGGGTGTGGCTTATAGTTCTTACATCGCACCCTCAGGGCACGGGGGCTGCTGCCAGTTCCTCTCCTCTTTCCTCTACTTCCTCAACAGTCCACGCCCAGCCCCCAACGGCAAACCTCTGGACCTCCGTTTCCTGCCTGTATGACCTCGGGTGACCTCTCAGTGCCCGGCTGCCTCGCCGGCAGAGTGGAGGCAGTGCCCACATTGGCGGCAAAGGACAAGTCGCAAGGACTCCCTGGAAGGCCACAGTCATCGCCGCCTCCTGCCCGCCGGCCCTGCGCACCTGCGAGCCTGGCCTGGAAGGTTCCACAGGACGACAGCGGTGGATCGCGCTCGAAGTCGCTGAGTCCATTGCTCCGCCTGGGCAGCTGGCGAGGGAAGTTCAGGTCCGGCCTGTAGTACTTCCCTGAAGCAGAGGGGGCGTCAGATGTCCTGGCCGAGCACGTTAGCGCACAAGGGTCTCCCCAGCCTCCCCGTCGTGATGAGACCCACGCCTCAGCCGTCACTGGCTGCGGGGCCTCCCGGATGTGCTGTGCGCTGTGGACCGGACTTGCAGAGCCAGCAGCTTTGCCAGGCATGAAGAAGCTCCCCCAGTACCCAGCCCTGGGGACCACGCACCCACTTTGTCCTGCAGCCCCCGTGACAATGACCCCCGCAGCCAGAGCCACGTGGAAACCAAGCGTCTCCATGGCTGATTCCGGCTAACGGGGCAGGAGCCCCAGGTTGGCATCCACTCCTGAGGGGACGCGGGGCCATCCTGTTGGCCGAAGCATGCCCTACTGCCTGTGGGACAGCACACAGGTGGCTGGAGGTGTCCCTGTGTGGTGCGTGACCCAGCCAGTGGCTTGAAGGCCGACTGCGACACAGCACCTTGTCGATTTGGGTTTGACCTTGAGCTCTCAGACCTGTTAGTCTGGGCTCCAGCCCTGGCACCAGCAGCCAGGACTGTGTGACTGGCAACAAAGGCTTCACCTGTCCTAGGAACAAAAAGGGAAATGAGAATTGCTACCTCGGGTCACTGAGGTAACGCCTGGAGCCCAGCACCGGGCTCAGTCAGGTAGGCGACCCAGGAATAAATCAGCGCAGGTGAGCTGTGCGTGGTGGTGTCATTCCAGCACTCTGGAAGGCTGAGGCAGGACGGTTGCAAGTTTAAACCAGGATAGGCAGCTCAGCGACTTAACCCTGTCCCCCAACCCCTATCCCCCAAAAGCAAAGCTGAGGACATAGCTCAGCGCGAACGTTCTGGGGTTCAATCCCCAGCAGCAAAAACAAAAGTAGCCGGCTGGTTCCTGATCAAGAGCACCTGTCATCTTCTGGGGCACCACCACACCAAGACCCTGAGCGCGCCAGCTCCCCTCTGAGCTCCCGAGGGGCCCGCAGCTCCTGAGGGGGTGGGGCCCGGGTGGGGCCGAGGCACTAGCTCCAGCTCGCTCACTGCAAACCGCACCTACCGCCCACCCGCCGCCCCGGGCCCCAGCGCCGCCTACCGTCCGGCGTGGAGCACTGCCGCAGCCAGCACTTCCCGAAGACCTGGTCCACTCGCTCCCCGTGGCGCACCACCAGCACGCTCCGCCTCGCGAGCGTGGCCTGCGCGGGAAGCCGGAGCCACTTAGAGATGAAGCAGACTCGCCCCGGCGGCACCTGGAGCCCCGGCCGCCCGTGTGACCGGTCACTACCGGGCAGGGACCTGGAGCCGCGTCTTTACTGGACAGGGGGGCGTCTCAGAGGCGGAAGGGAAGGCTGGCTCACACCACTGTCCAGCGACTGCTGTCTTCCAGGCCTCGTCCCTCTGCAGAGGTGTCTTAGACACCATCCCCACCTGCTCATCTACTTACCCACCGTCTGTCGTCTCTTCCCCGGGCAGCCTCCCACTTCCGAGAAGCCCTCCGGGACTGCCCCTCACATAAAACAGCTTTGCAGAGACCCGATGCACGCTGCCTGTGCTACAGGCCAAGTGCCGTTGACTTATTACCCCTAACACAACACGTATTCTATAGAAATAGTTGTCACCCTGCATCGTGTGCGGAATGATGACAAGAGCAAAGTCCCTAAATGCAGGTATGCTGGAGTTTGGAGCGTTAATATCCCCAAAGGTCATGGGTTGAAGGCTTGGTCCCAGCCTGGGGCGCTCCTAGAAGGGGGTGGAACCTTTAAGAGGGAGGAGCCTGGGGGGAGGAAGTGACGCCAGGGCGTGGCCTCGGAGGTAACATGGGGAGCCCCGCCCTCCCCCTCTTTTCTCCTCCCCCTCCTCCTCTCCTCGCCATGCTTTCTGGCTGTCACCTAAGTGTCCTGTTCCACCACAGACCCGGAGAAACAGGGCCAAAGTTGGTTGCCCGAGGTGTTTTGTCACAGAAGTAGAAAGACGACTGCCATCAGGTGGAATTTTCCATGTTTTCCATCCACTTGTCTGAATCAGTGGGTGCAGAAGCTGTGGACGGCAGGGCTGGCTATTTTGTTCAGTTTCTTCTCTGCGTGAGGTGGGTGTGCTGGGGACTGGCGTGCTGAGACCGAGAACGCCAGAGGATGCCGGGACAGCTGTTTGCAACAGAACCTTCTGTACAAGCTGGGACCCTCAGGGCAGGCACCGAGGCCCACTGTCACCTGGATGGCACCACGGGCAGCTGACAACACCTGCACTGGCATCCTAGCCCCAAGGGGTGCAGCCTGGTCCCAGCCTCAGACATCCGGGGACTGTTCTAGAGCCAGATGGGGCCCCCCCTCCACACAGGTCCCCTGCTGCTGCCCACGGCCCTGAGAACTGTGGGGCCACGCAGCAGCCCACGCTGCTCCCCCAGGAGCCCCAGATCTCCTCGGGGCCAAGGGACAACATAGAAAGATGCTTTGTAGAGAGTACAAGGACAGAGTGGACAGTGGCTGCCACCAGAGGGTTCAGGGAGGTCATCAAGATGGGCAGGACAGGGTGGCATTGCAGGGGCAGCCCAGTGGCCTCTCCCATCCTTTGCTCCAGCTTTGGCAGCAGCAAATGCAGAAGCGCCTTTTTGCGGGGCTGAGGGGACGTGCTGTTCCTCAGCCCAGCTCCACGCAGCAGCCTCCCGCTGCTCTGACTTCCCCTAAATCCTAGAGAGGAAAATATGGTGCCGTTAGCTTCCAGACTGGCCCCTTCTCCCGGGAGCAGGTGATTTAACACCCAGCCAGGCTGCGAATCATATTAGATCGTGCTTGCTTCTGTGGACACTGATGGAGCCAGCAGCAGACTCCTACGGGGTGTGTCTGGCGTTGGGAAGCAGCTGGGGATCACGACGGAGAAGCTCCGCAGGCAGAGGAAAGACAGGCTGTATCGCCCTCCCTGGGCTCCGGGGCTTAGCACCACGGACAGCTCCAGACACCGCCCGCAGCCCAGGCTGACCTGGACAAAGACCATTCCAGCTGCTCTGCGGACCAGATGTTCTAGGCCACTCCTCTACTTGTAGCAGGCGTGGGAGCCATGGTGTCTGTGAGCTCAGAGGATGCTTGGAGTCGCATGCACGCACTTTTGGAGGACTGGCTTCCTGAACAGTGCTCGCGAATACTGAGGGTGCTTCGTGTGTCCAGCTCCAGGGCACAGCTCCGAGGGGAGCTTTGCCTTGCTGTCTTCCCATTCTAAGGCAGGGACCACCGGTTCTGACGCGCCACCTCGTAAGAAGGTGCACTAGTGTCTCCTGTCTCTGCAAGCAGCTGGCATGGCCCATGTGTGCCCAGGCCTCAGCCCGCCTAGCTGCCATCCTGTGTGTGGGTAGTGCTTTGGGCTGAGGTTTTGGAATTTGGGGTCTTTTCTCCCCTGGTTGACTCGAGAGCACTTGTGCTTTGAAGTGAGAGAGAAATAGGGTGATGAAGTGAAAGAGGGGTTCTGGGGAATGGGATGGACCAGCCCCGAGGGCAGTGGTGTGAGGCGAGGCCCAATCAGCTCTCCAGGTAGAAGGTCTGTGTTCCTGTACTGGGGTTTCAGAACAAGGTGCCCCAAACTGGGGGCAGGAGATAACAGGAATATATGCTCCCATGGTTCTGAGGTCAAAAATGTAAATCCAAGACTACAAAGTTGGGGTCCTCACACAGGCCCTGAGAAGGAGAGGATCCAATAGGTCTCACCCAAAGGCTCCTGGGTTCAAGGCGTGGCTACTGATGGGCTTGGGGGAACTGATTGGAACATGAAGGCTGCAATTTAATCCGTGGATGAGTCCAGTGATGAGATCATAATTTGAAGGTGGCTGTGGTAGCATCCCTGTAATCCCAGCGCACTTGGGAGGCTGAGGCAGGAGAACTATAAATTCAAGCCCAACCTGGGCAGTTTAGTGACTGAAGGAGACCCTGACTCAAAACCAAAAATAAAGGGCTGGAAATGTA
>PVJX010018456.1:0-37179 GCA_004027295.1 Dolichotis patagonum
CAATGGAATACAACTCTACTATAAAGAATCATCACATTGAGATATTTATAAATAAGTGGATGCAACTTGAGAGCTTACTCATAAGTGAAATAAATCATACTCACATAAGTAAATACCATATAGTCTCCCTAGTGTAAGAAATGGTAAGAGTACATAATATACAAAACCCCCAATAAATACAGTGAGAGGGTAAGAATCTTCTCAAAGAGGAAAAAAAAATAACAGCTCAGTTAAAAACAGGAAAAAGAGAAAAGAAGGAAAAAGAAAAAATATCTAAATTTGTATAAACACACTTAGGATAGCTAAGATGACTGCACTACACATTCTATAAGTTCATAGAACAAAGCAGTTAATATTCGTAGGATTTGAACAATTTTGCATGTTTCTGTCAGGTGACCTGAGAAACTCTTGAAGATCACTATGTAAAATATCAACATGGTATTTGTACCTGTATGTGACATATCAATATTAGTTCTGTTCTTACCATCAAGTTTCAAAGGCCTGTATCATTATTGTTTGGGGCTCTTTGCTATTGTTATTTATTTGTCTTTTTCATTTCTTATTTTTCTAGTGATCTGTTTTGTTTTTTTCTCTGATGCAGAAAGGGTAGGTGTACATATAGAGGCTTATACATGCCTAGAACTTCTCCTAAACAGTTTATAAGAATCAATTATATTATGTGTGATGAAATGAACAGTTATTATGAAGAAAAACAGACATTATGTTATCCATTTCTGATTTTGTATCATCATGTTGTGAAATCCAATAATGCCTTTGTTCAGAGTGATTTTTGTCTGTTTTGTGTTGTTTAATTTCAACCTACATGAAAGTATAGACAGCTATTTTGAAGAGAACAAGAGACATTATGGCAGCCATTTTTAATTTTCATATTGTCTGGTTTTGAAGGCCTATAATACCTTCATTACCCTGTTCTGACCAGTTTTATACTATTTTGCATTGTATGAATTCATTGTGTGTGAAGATATAGACAAGAAGAAAACAAGAGACATTATGGTAGCCACTGCAGATCTCCTGTTTTATTGTTTTGAAATCTTTGTTACTTATATTGTTTTCTTCTGATCTGCTTTGCTCCATTTTGTTATGTTCAGTTTTACCCTTTTTAAAAAAATTAAATTAAATTAAAGAAAAGCTCTCATGCAGAGGGAGGAAATCTGAAGTTGTATTCCAATATCAATATCAGTATAATAATTTTGCATAATATTATTTATTGTTTAATATTATGTAAAATTTCCAGTGTTATGAAAAACAGAAGAGCATCTTCTTCCTATGAAAAACTCTTCCCGGTGCTCCCTTCATGTCTCTGTTCCACAGGCTGTAGAAGAAGGAGTTCAGCATGGGAATCACACACACATGTACACACAGTAAAATAAAATTCACTGTTTAAATTTCAAAAGTTTATTATAATAAAATACATATTGCTATTAATCCTCCTTAAAATACTTCTCTTTGTTTATTCACTTACCATCCTCTCACCAATTTCTGAAGCAATTCTGGAGGCCCTTTTTCATTAGTGTCTTTAGTTGTACTATTGTGGCCTCTTCAGTGGCTAAATTTACTCAAAAAGTTTACCTTTCATGGTAATTTTGACTTTGAGAAAGAACCGTAAGTCACAGGGTACCAAATCTCATGAATAAAGTACATAAAGTAGTGATTATTGTTATTGTGGTTTATTAAGCTTACTGGTACAATTTAGATAACATAATGGTCACATTCATCATATGGAATTTGTACCTGTATGTGATATATCTTGGTCATCTTTTTCCCCATTCACCTCCCCTCAACCCCTCAACCCCTCTATTCCCCTTCCTCTTCTTATTTACAAAGTTTTCCTTCTCTTTTATCCTTCTTTTCTGTTTTTTTCTTTTCCCTTTCTTCCTTTAAGCCTTTCTGTTGAATGACTCTTGGAAGCAGCACTCACTACATTTTTCATCACATTTCCTAAAGATAGTCCTGAAAGAGAGCTTCTAGAACTGCCTCAGAAAAAATGATGGAATTAGTGTGTTCAAAGCAAGGAGGAATATCTTGAGGGGGATCAATGATAATGTATCTTTTATTTTAATGAGAGTTTTAGTTAATTTTCTCCTTGCTGAGACAAAACACCAACACCTGAGTATAAAAGGAGGAAAGGTTTTTATTTAGCTCAGAGCAGAAAACATAAATGCAAATATATGTGTAGAGGTTTCAGTCCATAATAGGCTGGTTCTAACACAGGGTGGCTTGGCAGAGGGGCAACGCTTCCCAGCAGTGGACGATCCCAAAAGTAACAAAAGAGGATGCAGAGCATGCCTTTTTTCATTCCTTATATTGGAGGCAAGCTACCCACCCTAGGGCAGGTGTAGCAATCACACACTTAATCCCAGCATTAGGCCATTAATCAAGCACAGACTTTACCATCACCCACTTCCCAAAAGCCAGCAACTTCTGACCATATGTGCCTTTGAAACATCAAGACACAAACAATAACAATGTCCAACCCCATCCTAAGATTTTTAATGAAATTGAAAGGAAAGGAGTACTCCCAAAGTCATTTCTGGAAAATACTATTCCCTTGACTTCACAAGTAGTCAAAGATCTAACCAAAATGGAGAAAGATATAACAATCTCTTTCTTTTTTTTTTAAAAGAGAATATATTTATTGAGAGGAAGAAAGTTTCTGTCTGAAGAGAGACAGAAGGGGTCCTGATCAGGTTGCCAAGGACTCTGTATTTTCCAGGGACTTTTATAGAGCAAAATCATGAGATTAGATGGCTCAAAGGTGGGGAAAATGGGAATTTGCAAAGTGGGCATACGATGATCCAGACTTAATCCCTAAGGATTATACTTAAGGGTATGCTTGCATTTGTCTTGAGATCAGGCCTGTAGCAAGAGGTTTGTGTCTTGGGTTTTGAGATCTGGCCTGCAGCAAGAGGTGTGGGTCCCCTCCAAGGTCATTAGACTTCTGGTCCTCTGTGCCAGCTTCCTCAAGGGCCTAGCCCTGTCTGACTGCCTATAATATTTCTAACTGGCTCAGCTGCCTGTAACATTCCCCCCTTTGAAGAAGTAACCTGAACTGCCATAGAGGGTAATGAGTGATGAACAATCGAGCTGCTTCAGGCTGAACAGGTCAAATAGTTGCAGAGTTTGAATGGCAGTCAGAGGTACTTCCACAGAGATCCTGTCTAGGGGCCCTCGATAGACACCAGGCATTTTCATCTTGTGTATGTGCACAGCTTTAAGTCTGGAGGGGACAAAACCAAAGAAACGGTTAAGTATGTATGGGCCAAAGAGTAGAATTAATAAGACAATTATAAGTATAGTTAACAAAGATTTCCACCAAGAGGAACTAATAGTTTTCTATAAGGAGGATAAAGACAAGGTCCAGGGAATCTCAGAGTCTGACATGTTGTTAATCTGTTGTCTAATGTCTTGAATAGCTACTGAGACATTAGCAGAAGAATCAGGAATGTATACACAGCATTCAGTTTTTACAATTGCACAAGTGACCGCCTGCACTGCTGTTAGAATGTCTAATGCTATCCAATTTTAAAGGACAGCCTGTAATAAAAGATAATCTATCTCCTTATATTTTGCAATTTCCCCATATCCAGGTATCCAAAGGCAGCAAAAGCCTGTAACTCTTAGGAATCTCCTTAGCTTTTTTAGAGTTTTGGGCTGTGGGAAGGAAAGAATGGGCTTAATCCTTTTTTCCCTAGTCTTTGGGTCCCTTTGGATATAATGAGGCCTAAATATTTTATCTCAATAGAGCAAAGATGTGCCTTAGATTTAGAGATTTTATAACCTTTGCTAGAAAATTTAGCAGAGCACATGTGCCTTGGCTATAGAGCTCTTCTGAGGGGAGCACATAACAGTATGTCATCTATGTATGGCAAGATTGTGACCTGGGAAAACTTGAAACATGCCAATTCATGGGAAAGCACTTGTCTAAAAAGATGTAGACTATCTGTGAACTGTTGGGGGACCATAGTCCATGTCAATTGAGATGCTTAGTCCAGTGAATTTATTGACCTATCTATTTTACCTTTAGTGCCCATACTTCAGGATTTCAAAATCAGGAACACAAGAAGAACGTCCACTAGTATGATTTTTAGTTATACTATTAAAGTAGTTGAAACATTAGCCAGAGCAATTGGACAAGAGAAAGAAGTAAAATAGATACACAGAAAAAAGGAAGTAAAATTTTCATGATTTGCACATGACATGATCCCCTACATAGAAGATGCCAAAAAAACAATCCACTGGAAGCCTCTTAGAATAACTAAATTCAATAAAGTAGCAAGTAGCAGGATGCAAAAATAAGACACAAAAATCAACAGCATTTCTGCATACCAATAAAGAAACTACTAAAGAAAAAACTAGAAAAAAATAACATTCTCAATACTACTAGGAAAAATTAAATACTTAGGAATTGATCTAGCTAAGGAAGTGAAAGAGCTCTACAATGAAAATTAGTTTACTCTTTTAAAAAAGGGAATGAAAAAGGACATTAGAAACTGAAAATATATCTCCTGTTCCTGATCAGAGCAAATACAGTTAGGAAGGACAAACTCTCAGAATTGACACTGATTTAACACAGTCCCAGTCTAAATCTCATCAACTTCTTCACAGGACTGGAGAAAACAATCCTAAAATTCATATGGAAAGAGAGAGCCAGAATAGCAAAAGCAATCCTGGCTAAAGCATGAGGCAACACAATCTTGGATCTGAAGTTATATTACAAAGCTAGTATGAAGAAACAGCACAGTACTGGCACAAAAACAGACACATGAATCAGTAGATCAAAAGAGTATGCAGATTCAACTACTTGATCTTTGACAAAGAAGACAAAAACATACAGTGAAGTAATGATTACCTTTCATAAATAGTTTTGGGGAAATTGGCTATTCAAATGCAGAAAATGAACTCTAGACTAGCATATCTCATCATGTACTAAATTAAAACCAAAGTGTAACAACTAAATGTTATATACTACCAACATATGCCAATAAAGAAAACTACCCAACATGGCTAAAAAGTGACTTAACACATATGTAGCACACACAGCATGGATGTGCTGCCCAAAGGGGTTATTCAAAGCAGGATGGAGGATAGTGATTTCAGCATGCTACTCAGAACAACATACAATTTAAAACTTATGAATTTTTTATTTCTGTACTTTCCCATTTAATACTTTCAAACTGTGGTTGAGTTAATGTAACTGAGACCAATGAAAACCAAAGCAAAGATAAGCGGGGAATACTGTATATTTAAGATCTATATTTTTTAAGCTATAAAACTGTAACAAAAAGGAATCAAAGTTTTATAAAATGGATAGAGACACCATTTTCCTGGAATGAAAGACTGAAAAATTTCAAAATGTGGCTCTTCTGAAACTTATCCTGAGATTCAACAAAATTCAAATCATAATTCCAATCAGGAAATTTGTGTACAATTGATGATTTTATTGTAAAATGTGAGAGGTGAAGAAACTAAAAATCAAAATTGATTTGGAAGAACAAAGTAAGAAACATCATTATTTGGTATTATTTTGTTTTGAAGTTCTGTGTCATCAGTTTTATTTTTTTTTGCTGTTGTTTTGTTTTTAACATAAAAAATAAAATTAACATTTGCTTTATAGTCTCACTATTACATGACAATAAGGAAAATGCGAGTCTAGAGAAAAAGGAGAATATACTTAAGAATAGAGAGTATAGAATATTGTAGAGCCTGGAAATGGACCCATTGATATATCATGCATTGATTTTTAACACAGGTACAAGGTAATTCAGACTTACAAAAAATGATACTGGGAAAATCAATGTCCATGTTAAAAAAAAAGAATATCAATTCATCCTTGTCACTCTCTAAAGTAATTAAATCAAACTGGATTATAAAGCCTAATATTTGTATGAGTGCAGAGGAGACTCTCTATGATTTTCTCTGTAAAGAAAGAGAAGTCCCAGAACAAAAATTAAGCATCATGAGGAGAAAGACCAAAGGGAGATGTGTCACATTCTCTCTATTAAAGCTGAATGAGGCCAGTGCAGAATGGGTTTCTGTAGCCATGTTTAAAATAAGAGATGAGAAGTGTGTTCTTAGAGGGTGTGTTCTACTGCTGTGAAATATAATAACAGGTCAGTGAACTGTTAAGCCTATCAGCAAACCAGCTTTTTAAAAAAATATAAACCAATATTCAAAGAATAATAATGTCATTCTACCTGGAGGTATTGATACTGAGTACCAGGAGAAGGCTTTGTTGTTCTACACAACTGGAGTGAAGAAGCCTGTGTCTGAAATCTTGGAGAATTCCTTGGGACTCACATAATATTTCCATGTTAACAAAATCTATAAAACATGATAAACACAAGACCAATGAGAATGAAAATTTTGAAGAGTGAAAATGTGCATCACTAGGTGAAGAAATTTATTCAGCTAATGATTGCTGTGTCCAGCAGGAATGTGGAGTGGGTAGAAGAAGGAATGTGAGCCATTCCTCTGGATCTGTTGCAGTGACAGGAAGAACGTGGCATTAGCAGGATTTCATCTTAATTGCATTCCTTTCCTTCCTATATTTCCTTTCCTGACATATCTAGAATGTTCGATCACAGAAGACCGACCCTTCTCAGCAGCACTGTTGATCATTCCTAGAGGTCGGTTATAGACATTAGTGTAGTATGAGACGGCCACCTGGAATTCTTTCCAAAGCAGATGTCTTTTATTGTGACACACTCCTTCAAAACTACTGATGACACCTTGTGAAAACTTTAATGTTCTGAAGATATTTTACATCAGTCAGTCCACTCCCTGATTAATGGTTTTTCCAGACATCCTTCTTCATTCCCCAAAAGTACATTCCAGTCACAAGAGACTCACATTCATTCTCTACAGCAACAAATAAGTATCCATCCCTGAGCTTTTATACATCTCTACCTTTCCCCAAATATAGTCAGGTGTACTCATTAGCTGTGGTAGGTCACTGCTGCAGGACTATGAGAGATTTGTCCCAGTGTTGCTCTGGGTAATTACTTTGTCTTTAATTAGTTATTCCAGGATCTCTTCTGGGACTCAGGTTCCCCTAAGCCCAGGCATGGGTGGAATGAAAGATATGTAGTGCAGACACTCATTATGATTACAGTGGCCCTGACTTCACATGCCTGTACTGAATAAAACGAGGAGAATCTCAAGTAAGAGGCTTAGAGTAACTCTCGTACATGCCAGGTAAGTTGAGAAAGATGATAAATATCTGAGATTTAATGTTTTTCCAACCTGAAGGCTTTGTTTACCCAGATGGTATGATGTTCTCTGTAGGACAGTGTTTTAGATGTGACAACTATTCTCTTCTACAACTATCTCTTAGGTTTTGACATTACTTTGGAAGTATTTTGTTTAATGTTTTTAAGTTTTAATTGTTAATAGTATTAATGAACATCATTGAGCAATATATTCTTAAAATATCACTGTATGTCACTTCAGTATAATCACTGCTATGTGACCTAGGAGGGCTTTTATTCAGTCTCTTGAGTAAACTTAAACCATGCTTTGTTTATAATCAAGTTAAGTCATGTTTCATGTTTTGCTTATAACATTCTGTGAAACATTTGAAATCACAGACAGGCTGCCTTTCAGAATTTGTAATTTCATTTTTCTTGCAAAAACTCAACAGTATGTAATTGAAAGGCAAAGGATATGTCCTTCTTATTCCAAGTCATTCCATCAACCACAACATTGACTTTAAATGGGTAATAAGTAAAAATGTAAAATCTTAATTATAGAAGCAGAACCTGTGGCTTGCATGAACACTGTGCTGTGTGATTCTTACATGGACACCATGTTGAGAACTTGATTTCATGGGTCAGGGAGGTATGAAATTCATTACTTCATTCTTTGCATCATCTGCCAGTGATGTCAAGGTGTTGCAGAAATTAGAATAATACTTATGACAAGATAATGTGATATATATAGAGAGAGTGATAGAGATTGAGAAAGATTGATTTTAGGAAACTGCATTAACTGCAAATGTGTACAACACTGATAAAAATTTTCAAAAGAAATTAGTTCTCATGTGTATGGAGACTCAAAAGTCTGAAATCTACAGAGAATGTTAGTGAGCTGATGTACAATGAAGAGCTGACATTGTTATCTGGAGTCTGAAGATAGTTTAAAGCAAAATTGTTTTTTCTTCAGGAGATGTCAGGGTTTTCTCTCAAGACTTCCAATTGGTTGTACAAGACTCACTACATAACGAAGTGTAATCTACTTTACTCAAAGGGTTATCTACTATTTTAAAGGCTAAGCACACTACAAAACATCTAGACTAAACATCTTTACTAAAGCGAGGTGCCAGGGTCCAAGCATGACGTGATAATAGGATAAGAATATTGCAGAAAGAAGTCAAATGAGAGTTTAAGTGGAACAATTTTTGTTTCTCCCATAATTTCTAAAATTGTGTTTATTTTTAGTTTTCAAAATCAATATCAATTATATCAGGGAGAATGAAGTGTAGAGATGTTTAGAAAAACTCATCTGAATTAGTAAAATTCAAGTATATCTGAGATACCCTAATATTTTCCAGGCTTTCAAAATCATATTCAAAAAATTTTAATAGTGTCAAACTCTGGAATTATATAGTTAAAGTTGGTAAGTTATTGTCCTGAAAAGAATTAATAGTAGTAGTTACTCTATGTATATAAAGTTACACAGTCTTTAAAGGTAGATAAATATATGTCTCAGCCTGAAAGACAGGTAGTAAATATTAATAAAATATTGGGTAGATCCAGCCACCAAGGAAGGTGACAATCTTACTATAGTCATGAAGGCAGATATGGTTTTCCTGCATGGAATTTTTAATCTGGTAGGAAGTCAGCAACTAAGAAGTGATCAAGGGCAATGAATGTAACAGGATGAATATAGGATGCTCATAGCAGTGGCTCTTATCTAGCGTGGTGAGACATGGAAGAGTCAGTCGATCAAGTCACACAAAACCTACATGAAGGTTAAATGTCAGCAAGCAAGGTGAAGAGGGAAAAGAGGGAAGGGAATGCCAGGCAGGAACAACAGCAAATGTGAAAGGCTTTAAATTGAGCATTGCTGAAGAAGGGGATGTAAGATTCATTGTGTAATCAATTGAGATTGCAAAAGCTGGAATGGATCAAATGATGGAATATCATTTATGACCTTAAATAGAATTTTGTTTTGGTCTTAGGAGCAGTGAGAATCTGCCAGAGTATTCTACCAGGAAAGAGCAATGAGGAGGTTTTCAAATTGAATTGTTTACAGTGTAAAGGAAAGTTGTTGGGGTAGTAGGTATTGAAACACACAAGCAGGGCAATAAAGTGCGACTTTATTTCAATAGTCCCAGTAAATTAAAGACCAGTTTGTCTAAGGTAGTGTTATCTGGAATAAAGAGCGAATAATCTAGAGAAAGAGAATGAAGTCCAGAATCTAAAGCCTTGCCACATTGTTTGTGGGCAGTGAGAGAAAAGAATGAAACAATAAATCTTTCACATTTTAATTTTAGCTTGGATATATTTTGGTAAATATGAATAAGTGGAAGAGAATTGGGTTGGGGATAGAAGAAATTAAGTTCATAAGTTTCACTCAACAACTGTTGCATTTCAAGGGAAGATAATCATTGAACCTTAAAATGCAGAGCTATGTGAGTTACAAAGATGTCCACATCCAAGATTTAAGTGACACTGAAGCCATCAAAGTACAAGGAGTTTTCTTTAGAAATGTAGAATTAGAATAAGATAGTATTTAGATAAATCCCTGAGAACACTAACAGGTCAGAATTGAAGGAATAAGATCCTCTAGAAATTGTTAAGGATGACCCTCCTGGCAGGTAGAAAAGGCCAGTATATTTTATAATTCAGAAGCAAGTGAATCAGAGTTGATAAGAGCCATTCACATTGAATGTACCAAGGCTTTAGATTCTACACTTCATTCTCTTTCTCTAATTCATGTTAAAGAGAAAAAAGAAAATAAATCATGTCTGATTTTGAAGATTCAAATTGTAGATACTCGTGGCAGAGAGATAATTATTCTAATGAGGGTGAGATGAAGATTTTGCTGGGAATTTAACAGATCATGTATTGTAGACAAATACCCATCTTCATTTGAACTCAAGGAACTCTACTATGTTTGCTTAAAGCTACTGAGCATGGTCAGTGATGGAAAGAAAGCAAACTGTCCTCTCAGAGTTCCTCCTCTTGGGTCTGCCTATCCAGCCAGAGCACCAACTCCTCTTCTATGCCTTGTTCCTCACCATGTACCTTACCACAGTCCTGGGCAACATCATTATCATTGTCTTCATTAGACTGGACTCGCATCTCCACACACCCATGTATTATTTTCTCAGCAACTTGTCCTTTTCTGACCTCTGCTTTTCCTCTGTGACAGTGCCCAAGCTGTTGCAAAACATGCAGAGCCAAGTCCCATCCATCTCATATCGAGGCTGCCTTACCCAAATGTACTTCTTTCTGTTTTTTGGAGATCTGGAGAGCTTCCTGCTTGTGGCCATGGCGTATGACCGCTATGTAGCCATCTGCTCCCCACTGCACTACACTAGCGTCATGAATCCCGAACTCTGTGTAGGCCTGGTGACACTGTCCTGGGTGCTGACCATGTTCCACGCCCTGTTGCACACCATTCTCGCTGCGAGACTGTCTTTCTGTGGGAACTACGTGATCCCTCACTTTTTCTGTGATTTGTCTGCACTGCTGAAGCTGGCCTGCGTTGACACTCATGTTAATGAGACAGTGATATTTATTATGGGAGGGTTAGTTGTTATCATCCCATTCCTATTCATCATTCTGTCTTATGCCCAGATCTTTTCCTCCATCCTTAAGGTCCCTTCTGCTCAGGGCATCCATAAGGCTTTCTCCACCTGTGGCTCTCACCTCTCTGTGGTGTCACTGTTCTACGGGACAATCATTGGCCTCTACTTATGTCCATCAGCCAATAATTCCACAGTTAAGGAGACCGTCATAGCTCTGATGTACACGGTGGTGACTCCCATGCTGAACCCCTTCATCTACAGCCTGAGGAACAGAGACATGAAGGGAGCCCTGGGAAGAGTTTTTCATAGGAAGAAAATGCTCTTCTGTTTTTCATGATAACACTGAGATCTTTACATAAAATTATTCAATAATTATATTGGCATTTGTGTTGGAATGTTATTTCCGATTTCCTCCTTCACCCTGGAAGCTTCTGTTAAAAAGTATACTGCATAATTGTTCCATATAGTATAGAAAAAGTAGAAATTTACCTGAGTAATTTAATTAGGGAATGGGGTCTTGGTGACCTGGCAGTGCTTCCAGGTGGTCCTGGACAGTGTAAGAGGTGCTAGTGTATGTGCTCTCTACTGCTTACCTTAAAGTTACCCTGGGATCTTGTTTTATCAGGCAGTTGGCTTTCTCTGTGGCACATTTTGAAATAGTGCTCTATAATCTCAATGTATACTCAATAAAATCATTCTTCTTACCCTCCCACTCCCTTTTAAGCCTCCTATATGACCTCTCCTGCAGAAGATTTAATATTATTGTATCACAAATATATTCCCTCATTTTTTCAAGTCTATATAATATTTTTACACTTGATTGATCCTTAATGGATTTTTATAGCTGTCCTTCCACAATAAGCATTTTGGTTTACCAAGGATGTGCTTAATACTGAGGAGTTTTCATTATTTTTTCTAATCATGAAGAATAAAGCTAGAGGCTAATAAAATGTTCAGAAGTTTAAGGATATCTCTTCTCTGTGTTTTGGAATTAACAAAGAAGCTTTGTATATCTATGTTTTTCTATCATCATAACAATTCCATGGAAGAAGGAAAGGCACCATTTCTGTTTTACAGGCTGAAAATGGAGTTCAAGAACTTCTCACATCACACAGAGCATGAACTGCTGAGCCTGTATAAGATGTCAGACCGCCTGATTCCATGTTTTCTTCTAATTGCCTCTTACTCCACAAAGGGGATCAGCCACTCTGTTAGAACACATTCTAACAGACATAAGGTTAAAATTCCAAACATAACACAATTCCTGTAATATAATAAAAGTAAAACCAACAAGTGAAGAAGAAATGTATAAATAACATTAACATAAAACTTATAAATGACATTAAAAGATGTTTACTTTCAATGTTAACAGGGACAAACCAGTCAGTGGAAGGAAATGAGGGGTGGAGGAAACAGAGAGCAAAAAAGGAAGGAGGAGATAAAAAAGTGCTAGATGTGATGCCCACGTGTACTAGTTCTGCACCATTAATGCATTTACTATATATCCAAATATATGCTAATAAAATATTTACAAAAAACCAATAAGTGATCATTTAATGACCACATACATAGCAGATTTATAAGTGATTTACTTTCTATGATAATAACAAAGTTATGGGAATAAGGATTTCTTACATACAGATTTCCATTTTCTTCATCTAGCATTTACATACAAGAAAAAATACATTTATGTGTGCGGTTCAAGGAATTTTCTCATTTTAAAATGAGAAAAGAAAAAATGATGATACACTATTTTGAAACAAAATAATAGGAGCCTAGTAACATAAAATATACTGTGCATCATTATCTTCAATGTAGTTGTTCAAATTACAAGATGTAGGCTTAGAATGATCAGACAGTGAAAGGACAAATTATTTTAGATGAATTAAGAGAGACTAGTATCATAATTATCATATATATATATATATATATATATATATATATATAATTTTCCCCTCTTTCTTTTCTCCTTTCTCTTATCTAGTGATTCTTTCCTTTTGAGCAGTTTCTTTCCCATTTATTTTACAACATTTGTAATGACTTGCTCAGCAAATCTAAAGATAGAAAAAAAATAGATGATGACATGAAGAGGATGGAAACCATGAATGAATAACATAGGAAAGTAATTGAATGCATTAAACAGATTCAAAAAGATATCCAAGAAATTAAAAATACTATTGAAAGCTGGCAAAACCACTTGAATGAAACTGAGGACATACTTTCAGACCTGAAGATAGTATCATTGCTAGTGGTCACGAAAGGAAAGAGCGCTTGAAAATAAAAGATCAGTAAGTAACATTTCAATAGCTGCAAGGTGATGCAAAGAAAAATAATATAAGAATAAGAGTCTCCATGAAAAAACAGGAGTCAAAACAAAGGATATAAAAAAACTATTTGCAGTAGTAATACCAGAAAATTTCCCAGATATGGGAAAAGAACTTGACATATAAATAGAACTCCAAACAGCCATAACCAAAATAAATCTACATTCAGACATATAATAATCAAGGTGCCAGAAATTCAGCACAATGAAAGAATATTGAAAACTGATGGACAAAAGAAAAAGATAATCTATAAATGAAAACCCATCAGAATCATGGCAGACTTCTCAACACAAACCTTCAAGTAAAGAAGAGCTTGGAACGAAGCACTTCAAGTCCTGAAAAAAAACAGCTCCCAACCCAGATTGATGTGACCTACAAAGCTAACTTTCAAAATTAATGGAGAAATAAGATTCTTCCATGACACAAGACAACTGAATAAATTCATGGCCCATAAACCAATACTGAAAGGGTACTGAAAGATATTCTAGACAGAGACAAAAATGATCACAATTTGAAGAACAACAACAGAAAGAAACCACCGGGAAAGACAAACTATTAGAAAGGAAAATCAGGAAAACAAGTATGATAAAGTATATGACAAATACAGGCCACTTCATATCAGTTACAGCCATCAATGCAAATGGTCTCAATTCACCAATCAAAAGAAACAGATTGGTAGACTGGTAGAATTGGTTTTGCTATTCTAGGTCTATTCTGGTTCCAAATGAATTTCAGAAATGTTTTTTCTAGTTCCATGAGGTATCCTAATGGTATTTTGATTGGGATTGAATTAAATCTGTATAACAATTTTGGGAGTATGACCATTCTTGCTATGTTGGTTTTTTCTACCAAGAACAAGGGATATTTTTTCATTTTCTGTTACCCTGTTGGAACTCCTTCAGGATACCATAGTTTTCAATGTAAAGATCTCTTACTTCCTTTGTTAAATTGATTCCTAAGTATTTCATTTTTTCAATACTGTAGAGAGGCCACACTGACTCCATTTGTCCCAGACATATCCCGTAGACAATGTTATGGGAAAAGTGCAGGCCTTGAAACATTGCCCCCAACCCAATGTAAAAATATGAGGTCCTGTAAGGACAAGAAGCAAACAAGTTATATAATCTAAGCATGTGCAATCTGAGTTTCTTTGGTCTTTATTTCAATAGAAGCTACTTGCTTAGGCTGGCTGGGCAGCAGCCATTTTTCTGACCCTTAGTGTGTGCGACCCTTTATTTTCCCTTTGTTTGCACAACCCCCAAATCTGGTGCCTGAACAGGGGACTCAATAGCAGAGATACCTGCTGTGGAGGGTGACTTGCCTGTGCTGTGTTCCTGGGGTAGGACATGGCCCCTGACATGTCAACTTCATTTTCTTCAGAAAATCCCTGGGTAAGTCATGGGGAATTCCCTGTGTGAAGCACAGCAGAAACATAAGGCAGAACTGCTTTTCCTCCTTAAGAAGGCGGGCCATAGGCTCCCTGAGTGTAATTTAGTACAACTTTTGTGAAAAATTCATGATTACTGTCCTTGGTATCCTGAGGGAGGAACACTCATTATGGAGGATTGGGAAAAGATAGGCAAACTGCTGCATGCAGATCCTCAAGCCCCTATCTGTCCTGCACAGCTGGCATCTCTGTCAGGATGCTTCCACAACCTTTGGTTGGCGAGCAGATGGAACTCTGCATGGCTGGCGTCCACATCTTCTTGGGTGTGAAGCTTCTGTTGCTTTTACACCCCCATCTGGGGCTTCTGATTCTCCACCGCCACTATCACAAGACCCAAGCCCCACAAAACGTTTGGGAGACTCCCCACCAGTTCTAACTCCCATGCAAAAGCTAGCCCAGGAAGCTAAACAACATGGGAAACTGATTGCTTGTCCTTTTTGCATCAACAACGGTGAGAGCCCGCTTTGAAAACTTGAAATATTCTGTTTTTAAGGAATTAAAAAAGGCTGTAAAAGAATAGAGACTTAAAAGTACTTTGGTAATTGGCATTATTGAGACCATTGGTCAAGGTTATGAAACGACCCCTTTCAATTGGAAAGCTTTATTGTGTGCTATTGTCACTCCAACCCAATATCATATATGGCTTCAAGAATATAATGATGCTGTAGACACATGAGATAATTTAGATCACAACATTTCTGTGGGCATTGCTGAATTACAGGTTGAAGGAGCTTTTCAAGATGTCCACAGTCAAGTTCATTGCCACCCCCAAGCTTATCCTCAAATGACTCAAATTGCTTTAAAAGCTTGGAGAAGAATCCCTGAAAAATTGACACTCAAGGTTCCCTTAGTGCTATTAAACAGGGGGGTACTGAATCTTTCCTTGCCTTTATAGAGAGATTAAATTGAGCTGTTGAATGCCAGGTGGACAATACAGCAACAGCCTCTATTTTGTTAAAGCAACTGGCATACAAAAATGCAAACCAAAATTGCAAAAATTCTTTAAAAGGTATTTATATGAAACCCGCTACTACTTTGGCTCAAATGATTTCAGCTTGTCAAAATGTAGGGACTCAAACACATAAAATGCAACTGTTGGCTGCTGCTTTATGGCCCACTGCTACTTGTCTTAATGGTGGGAAATCTGGACATGTACACAAAGATTGTAAGGCAAAACCTAAAAATAACAGATCAGATACTCCATGTCCCACTTGCAAAAAGGGATATCATTGGGCCAGTCAATGTGGTCAAAACCCTCAAAATAAAAGTAATAATAATAATAATAATAAAATATAAGGTCAATCATTGGGAAACCAAATAACACGCATGTTTCCAGCCCAAGAACAACAGGGAACACTCTGCCCTCCACCTCCTTCCAAATATCTGTTCATGCCATCAGGGGAAGCTCTGGCATGGATTTGCTGTTAACTGAGCCTATCAATTTGGAAATGCCTGGGACTGTTTATAAGGTTCCTATTACTTTTCATGGTCCTTTACCTCCTGGGACAACTGGACTAATTCTTCCTCACATGCATCAAAAAGAGGCATTTTTGTGATTCCTGGTGTCATTGATGCTGATTATACTGGAGCATTATTGTTTCAATTGTGGTATCTTTTGCCCATTCAATTAAATTTTTCTGAATCTGTAGCTTAACTAATTTTCTTGCCTTATGTATCCTCTAAAGCTCGAGATGTTACTCGTGGAAATCAAGGATTTGACTCTACTGTGGTGGCTACTCTATTCACCTGGGAGACGAATGCCCAAGCCTCTCTTAATAACTATTGACAACATTTCTTTTTCAGGTTTGCTAAGTACTGGAGCTGATGTCTCTGTCTTTCCTCACTCAGGCTGGCCTTCTCATTTATCTTTTTCACCTGTTCATCCCTTGTGGGTTATCGGAGACCCTTCCCACAACGTGTTTCATATTGACACCCTTGTTACTTGTGCTCACAATGGACAAAAGAAGGCCTCCATTTGCCCATATATTATGGACAATCCTTTGGTGATATGGGGATGTGATGTGCTTTCTCAACTCCACACTTATGTGGAAACCAATTTATTCTAAGAACCTCTACTGTCCCTCATGCCCTACCTCTCAAATAGAAAACTGACAGTCTGGTTTGGGTTGAACAGTGACCCTTACCTAAACATAAATTGTCAGAGGTAGAGGCCTTAATTCAGGAACAATTGGCTTCAGGTCATATGGAGCCCACTACTAGTCCCTGGAACATACCTATCTTCACTATACAAAAGAAATCAGGTAAGTGGAGGTTATTACATGACTTCGGGAAGATTAATAAATAAATGTGTAGTCCCTATGGGCCCCTACAATGTGGTCTTCCTAATCCTAACCATATTCCTCAAGAATTTCAACTCTTTGTTGTTGATTTAAAAGCACTGTTCCTTTCTATGCATAGTGTCACCCTCATTTTGCATTCACTGTTCCTGTGTATAACAATCACAAGCGTACACACAGGTACCATTGGTGTACATTACCTCAAGGTATGATAAATAGTCCAACCCTCTGTCAATATTTTGTTGATACTGCCCTGCTTATCTTTAGAAAATGTTTTCCTAATTTACAGGTCTATCATTACATGGATGACATCCTTGTGGCTGGTCTTTCTCTAAATCCCTCTATTCTCCATGATCTCTCCACATTTTTAGCATAATTTGAGCTCCATATCCCCCGAGAAAAGTCCAATGCTCAGAACCTTTTTCTTATTCAGGATATCAGCTTCTTCATGCCTTTTTGATGCCTGCATTACCTACCTCACACTTCAGCTTTCCAGCTACACTTTCTAAACTACAGCAATTTCTAGGTCACCTTAACTGGGCAAGGCCCTACTTTCCTTTGACCTATCAACACGTATCTCCTTTATTTGATGCTTTATGTGGTCACACAGATCCTGCTGACGTGATCTCTGACTCTCCTTCTTTACAGCAGGCCCTTCAGAGCATTGTTCACACACTCACCACAGTGATGGTGGATCGAGTCCCAAAGGACTGCCCTCCCTCCTTACTCATTTTCCATTCAGCCTCTTTGCCCACAGGGGCTCTTGTTGCCATGCAGAGCAGCAAGGTACTTATTGTTGAATGGTTAGTTACTCCACTCACCTGGTAGTACTTTATTTCCCATTATCAATGCTATTTCTTCTCTTATCTCTCAAGGATGTACTGGCGCACTTACACCCCTTGGAATTGATCTCACTGATATTGTTTTACCACTTACCAAGGCTGGCTCCTGCTTTCTGCTGTCCTCTACCATTTCTCTTCAAGTCTCTTTGGCAATGTTGGCTCCATTTCTTTCAAAATGCTCCCAGACCCAGACTGGTGGGGGCCAGTGCCCCTGCTTACCTGGGGTGGGGGAATGCTTCTGTGTTACCTCCTACAGGCCCTATGTGGATTCCTGCTTGTTGCATTCATCCTGCATGGAATGAGTTGGCACCATGATTTTGCCTCTCCCTGGATAAAGCCCGGCCACCTCAGAAGTGACCTGGGATGATGGCTGCTTAGCCAGTGATCTGGGGAGATACAAAGGCACTGATCCAGTCTGCACAAGACTTGCTCTGTGCATCTGAAGAGGAACCCAGTGCTGAAAAACTACTTGCAGCAGTATTTACCAAATTGACAATGAACGCTTTAATGCTTGTTTGTATTCTATTGCTATGTGTTTTGCAACCTACCATGGGGACCTTAGAGTCCCACAACTTCCAGGAAAGATTGGAATACAATATTTGGATTCAATTGGCAAAAATAGCTAATGTCTCTCATTTCTGTCTTGCTCAGAAAACAGAAATAAAATACACTCTTGGGTCCTGTCTGATTCCAGTATGCAAGGACCCTGCCTCTTTAAGTAAGTATACAATTTTCTCCACTATTCCAAACAAAATTGTAACATATGCTGACTATCCAAATTGGGGCACTCCCATCCTTAAAAAACCTGATAATGCTGTTAAAATGTTCACTCCATATGTAGCAACTTCAAAGGCCTAATGTGCTCATATTGAAAATTGTACTACTCAATGTCTTTGCGTTCCTAATAGAACTTGGAATTGTTCTAGTTATGAGCCAATATTGTATGGACATGGACGTGTTCCTCTCCCTGTTGGATGTTTTTTCTCATGTGAGACATCAGGGACATCAATTATATCCCTGTTAACTTATCTCATATCACAAAATGCTGCCTTAGTCACCTTATTATATTATTGCCTTCTCCTGAATTTACACTGTCTCACACCAGTGTACAACTAGTCTCACTGACCTACGTGGAGACATTTCTATTAGCCTGTTAACCAAAACAGAAATTTATGCTTTAGGTATTTCTTTGGTTGGTGTGCCTGCCCTGGCAGCCAGGGCCAATCACGATGTTAATGCACTAGCTTGTCTCCATAGCAAAACAAATTAATTATACTTCTACAGCTTTGGCAGTATTAAACAAAGAACAAAGTGAGCACCAAAAAGTGATTTTAGATAATGGTGCTGCAATTGATTATCTACTTCTATGGCATCATCATGGATGTAATGAAATTGCTCAAATGGGCTGTTTTAATTTGTCTGATGAAAGTAAATCCACCAATGGGAAACTCCATGATTTACAAGAATTTACCAAACAGGTACATGTGTCCCAAGGGATCAACACTGGATTATGGAATTTTCTTACAGGATAGTTACCAGATATCAATTGGCTAAAACAAATGTTTCTTTATGGTGTTACTGTCCTTCTCTGTTTAATTAGTATGGGATACCTTGTTCAATGCATCCCATCCCTATGCAAAATGTTCATACCTAAAATGCTGGCTTCTAACATGGTAAGAAAGCCTAAACTAAAAAAAGAAAGAGGAGATGTACAGAGGCCACACTGACTCAATTTTGCCTAGGACACATCTGGTTGACAATGTTATAGGAAAAAGTGCAGGCCTTGAAACACTGCCCCCACCCCACCCCAAGGTAAAAACATGAGGTCCTGTAAGGACAAGAAGCAAACAGTTTATATAATCTAAGCATGCGCAATTTGAGTTTCTTTGTTCTTTATCTCAATAAAAGTTACTTTCTTAGGCTGGGCAGGTGGCAACCATTTTGCTGACCCTTAGTGTGTGCAACCCTTTTTTTCCCTTTGCTTGCAGAACCCCAACACAATACCATTATGAAAGTTGTAGTACCTAATTCCTCTTCTTTATTTGTATGCAGGAATGCTATTGATTTTTGGGATAGCTGACCTTGTCCTCGAGTCTAGTGTAAGTAGAAAAACTGGAACAGCATGTAATCCATTCAAGCAGAGTGATGAGAATAATGTGGATTTTAAATATTGCTACCCCATTAACAATATCCTCTGCCTTCCTTTTTTAGACAATTCCTCCCCTTTCACTCCCATAGGTGCACTGCTTATTTTGGGTCCCACTGCATCCTTATATAGAGCATCTCAATGGACCCTATCGCCTGATCTACTCTGCCTGTGTTTCTCTGTTAGTATTTCGAGGCCCTCTATACAAGAGATTATAGCCAATCTTCTCTGCCTCATTTCTGCTATTCTGTTTTTCTGCCATTGGTAGTTTATTTTTCTCTTCCACTCCACTGTCTGCCCCATTCACTGAGGACTCTCTGCTGCTGTTCCTGAAATGCTCGTATTCTTTTTTTCTCTTTCTATAATGTCCTTTAGTATTTTTTGTAGGGTTGGATTGCTCGTCACAAATTCTCCCAGTTCCTCCTTGTCATGGAAGCACCTTGCTTCTCCATTAATTTCTAGAGAGAGTTTTGCAGGATACATCAATCTGGGCTGGAGGTTGTTCTCCTTCAGGGCTTCAATTATTTCACTGCAAGCTCTTCTTGACTTGATGGTCTGTATTGAGAGATCTGCAGTGATTTTGATGGGTTTTCCTTTATAGGTGATCTGTTTCTTTTCTCTGATGGCTTTTAATATTCTGTTCTTATATTGAATTTCTGGGATCTTGATTATTATGTGTCTGGGTGTAGCTCTGTTTGGGTTGTAGGTGGCTGGAGTTCTGTATGCTTCATACCTCTGCATATCATTTCTTTTTTCTATGCTTGAGAAATTTCCCTTAATGATTTCTGTGAAGAGCCTTTGTAATTCCTCTGGTTTGATTCCTGCTTCTTCATTAACATACTTTATTCTTAAGTTATAGATCCTCTTGTTGTCCTCTAGCCTTTGTATCTTTACTGCCTGCTCCCTTGTTATTTTTAAGAGATCTTCCCTTTCATGATCACACATTGCAAGCCTGTGTTCAATTTTTGATAGTCTATCTTTGGTTTCTTTCAAGCAGTTTTGCCAACTGTCTATGGAGTCTTTAGTTTTCTGGTAATCTCTTTGAATCTGCTTCATGAATCAAAGGTTTTTTTTTTCTATATTCTTCATTGAACATTTCTCTCCTTTTGTGTTCCTCCATTCTTCTGTCTGTGTCTTCTTGAGAGATGCCCAGCCTTTCTTTTATTAATCTACTTATCTCTTGTTTAACTTGAATTAATATTTCAGTTTTGATCTTGTTTACGAGGTCCTGATGATATCTCTTTATGTCCACTGACACTGTGTTTGATGTTTCGTGTTTGCTGCCCTCAATCTCTTTTATATTTACTCTCCTGGATCAATATTCTCAGGGTTGGAGGCTGGGGACTTTTTCTTATTTCTCCCTCTTGTAATGTTTTTGGTTCCTTCCATACAAGTGTATAGTGTAATTCTCAGCCCCTTTTCTTGTTGGTTAAGGTTTTTCTGGAGCACTAGGCTAGGGGCTTCTGCCCTCTGCCATCTGCTATCAGAGAGTGAAGTGCAAGCAAGGGTACACTGGATCCTCCCCTCCAGGTCAGTCGACCTTCACGGGCCTTCACTGCATCAGTGTGCACCAGCCTCAGGGAACCAATTGATTTGTGATGACCCACTGAGTCCCAGCCCAGTGCAAGCAGATTCCACCGATCCGATATGCGAGGGGAGCAACCAACTGAAGCTGCTTCCTTACAGAGCCAGGGCTTTCCTGCCCAACTCCAATATGCCATCTAGTTGGTTGCCCCTTTCCCGCAGGAGGGTCCCATTCCCATCATTCACCGCATCTTGATGCCAGTCCCCGAGAACTACTGGGCTCCCTGACCTCTGACCTCAGTGCGGCTGCAGTACAAATTCACGGTGCCTCTGGGTGGGTCGAGTGCAGGGTTGGTTCCAGGCAAGCCACACACAGGGCTGTTCAGCTCCACACTCTGGCTGCTCAAGCCAGTCACTTTGGCATGGGTTCAGTCACTCAAGTGGATCTTGGACACGAATTCAGGTGGCTCTGCCAGAGTGCAGTGCTTGCCAATCTTCGCTTCTCTAATGGTAGCCCTGGGACCTCGTATTTGAGCAGTTTCTTTCCCTTCAGTTTCTTCCTGGGTTGAGAGAGTCCATCTCTCTCTGTTTGGATCTCTCCAGGGTGTTCTATTCTGGCATTTGAGCTGTCTCTCTCAGAGAGGCTCCATATCCTGCTACCTCTAGGTCCACCATATTTGAAATTCAGTTGTATTATTTCTTAAATTAACTTTATTGGTACTTTTCAAGTATACATAATGATCACATTCATCATAGGGTACTTTTACCTGTACATGATATATGTTGATTCTTTTTTTTCCCCATTCCCCTCCCCTCCCTTGAATCCTTCACCTCATTATTTAAAAATGCTTTGTTTCCATTTTGCCTTCTTTTTCATTTTTTCTTTTCCTTTCCTTCATTTCCCCTCCCTCATCCCCAGTTACTTTTCCCAATTTAGCATTTTCTTTCTATTTCATAATATCTAGTACACACTGTGGTCCTTACACTGTTTCTCACACCACAGAAACAGTGTGGCATTTGCACATATGAGTCTGATTTTTTTCACTTAAGAGTATTGCATCAAGGCACATTCATTCACCTAGAAATATTTCAGGTATATCCTTCTTTATGACTATTACTCCATTGCTTTAAAAAAAACTTTTTGTTATTGGATCTTGGAGAACAGTGGTTCTTTGGCTGCCCCCTCCTCAGCCCTCAGACCTTGGAGGGTGGTGGATCTTCAGCTGCCCACCTCCTTTTGGCCCCCAGACCTCGCAGGGAAGCAGATCTTTAGCTGCCCACCTCCCCCCAACCCCTGGACCTTCAGCTGCCCCTCATCCTCAACCTTCTGGACTTAGTACTGCTGTGGATCTTTGTCTTCCCCTCCTCTTCCCAGGACCTTTTACTAAAGTAGATTAACCTTGCTGGGTTGATGGGAGACTCAGAACCCCTCATCCAAACAGAAAACCTCAGCAGGCTTGCGTCAATGTGGTGAGTTTGCCCTTGAAATAGAGGACTTCAGTGGGTAAACAGGAGCATTAGCGAAGTCCCCTCCAGATGTAGAATATTGGTGAGCCTAGCAAGAGTGTGGGTGAGTCATTCCTCCATACAGAGGATATCAGGTGGGTTGAGGAGTGTGCCAATAGGGCCTCCCCCAACCTGGAGGAAATTAAAAGAGCTTATGAGACACCCAGTGACACATTGGGGTCCCAGCTGAGGCAAACACTATAGACAGGTAGATCTGCTGGCCTGGAACAAACTGAAGACATAGTAACAGCAGGAACTAAGGGTTGACTTACATCAGTACTCCTAGGTTTGTCAGCCTAGAAATAATATAGGACTCACCTAACAGGCCCTGCAGGAGGAATTCAGGTGACTGGACCTCCTCTTCATTGTGGTACACAGCAATTGGGCAAATATCATCATTAGAATCATGGCAGACTTTTCAGCACAAACCCTCAAGTTAAGACAAGCTTGGAGTAAAAAATTTCAAACCCTGAAAAAAAAATTTTCACCCAGACTGAAAACTTTCTTTGAAATTTAATGGAGAAATGATACTTTCATGAAAAAGAACAACTGAAGAAATTCATGTCCACTAAACCAACCCTAGAAAAAATACTGAAAGATATATTAGAGATAAAAATGACTACAATTTCCAGAACAACAACATAAACAAACCACCAGACAGTGCAACAGTTAAACAAGGAGGGAAAGCAGAAAACCAATAGCAGGAAGATAACATGACAAAGTGGAGCCAGTACATATCAGTGATATCCATCAATGTAAATGGCCTCAATTGACCTATTAAAAGAAATAGATTGACATAATGGGTCAAGAAACAGGATCCAACAATATCTGTATACAAGAAACACACCTAACTCAAAACCATATATTAACCTATAAAACGTTCTTAAGTAAATGTAAAGGGATTGAAATTATGCCATGCATTTTATCAGATCGTAGTGCACTGAAATTGCAAATTAATGGCAAAATAAATTGCAAAGTCTGCACAAATACATGGAAATTAAATGACAAGCTCCTGGACAATTGATAGGTTATAGGTGAAAATGAAGAGGAAATTAAGAAATACCTATAATTCAATGAAAATGCAGATACAACATACCGAAACCTGTGGGACACAATAAAAGCAGTCCTAAGAGAGAAATATATAGCAATGAATTGTCATATTAAGAAAATGGAATGAGCACAAATAAATAACTTGATGCTATATGTCAAGCTTCTAGAAAAAGAAGAGCAAGTCAAACCCAAAGCTCATAGAAGAGAGGAAATTGTAAAGATTAGAGCAGAAATCAATGCAATTGAGACTAAAAAATTACAAAGAATTAATGAATCAAAGAGCTGATTTTTTGAGAGAGTAAGCAAAGTTGATAAATATCTAGCCAACCTTATCAAGAAAAAGAAAGAAAAAACCCAAATTCACACAATAAGGACTGAAAGGAGACATATTACTACAGATCCCATGGAAAGTCAAAAGATCATGAATACTTACTTTATTCACATAGGGTGGAAAACACAGAGGAAATGGAGAGATTTCTAGAAATGTATGAACTACCAAAGCTCAATCAAAAAATATAACAATTTAGAATAACCCAGTATCAGCTTTTGAAATTGCAAATGTGATTAAAAACTTACCAACAAAAAAAAGCCAAGGTCCTGATGGATTCATAGCTGAATTCTCCAAGAAATTTAGAGAAGATTTGATGCTAATACTCCTCAAACTCTTCAATGGAATTGAAAGGGAAGTAATCTTCCCTAACTCACTCTTGGAGGCAATTATCACTCTGGACAAAAACCAGAGAAATCCCCAACCAAAAAGGTGAACTATAGACCAATATCACTAATGAACATTGATATAAAGATTTTCAATAAAATACTGACAAATAGAATGCAGCAAATCATCATTATACATCATGACCAAGTGGGATTTATCCCAAGAATGCAGGGATGGTTTAACATACACAAATCAATAAATGTAATACACCATATCAAGAAAGACAAAGACAAAAATCACATGATCCTCCCAATAGGTAAGGACTGAAAGGAGAGATATTACTACAGATCCAATGGATGTGCAGAAAAAGTTTTTGATAAAGTCTAACAGTTGTTCATGATTAAAAAAAACCCTTCAGAAACTTGGACTAGATGGTATCTTCTTCAGTCTGCTAAAGGTCATTTATGACAAACCAACAGCCAATATTATATTAAATGGAAAAAACCTGAAAACTTTCACCCTAAAATCAGTAACAAGACAAGGATGTCCACTATCACCACTCCTATTCAATATAGTTCTAGAGATATTAGCCAGAGCAATTGGAGAAGAGAAAGAAATAAAAAGAATAGGGAAAGGAAAAAAAGAAGTTAAGTTATCACTATTTGCAGATGACATGATACTCTACATAGAAGACCCAAAAAACTCCATCAAAAGACTACTGGAGTTAATAAACAAATTCAGCAGTATAGCTGGATACAAAGTCAACACTCAAAAATCAATAGCATTCCTGTACACAAACAACAAACTCACTGAGAGAGAAATTATGGAAATAATGCCTTTCACAATAGTATCCAAAAAATGAAATACTTAAGAATCAACCTAACCAAGAATGTAAAAGTCCTATGTACTGACAAGTATACTACTCTAAAAAAGGAGATTGAAGATGATATTAGAAAATGGAAGGATATCCTTTGCTCTTGGTTAGGAAGAACCAACATTGTGAAAATAGCAATACTCTCAAAACTGTTACACAGATTTAACACAATCCCAATCAAAATATCATTGACATACCTCACAGATCTACAGAAAGCATTCCTATAATTCATTTGGAAACAGAAGAAACCTAGAATAGCAAAGGCAATTCTGGACAACAAAGGCAAGGCAGGAGGCATCTCAATTCTTGACTTGAAACTATACTACAAAGCTACAATGATAAAGTCAGCATGGTATTGGCAAAGAAATAGAC
Organism: Dolichotis patagonum; assembly: GCA_004027295.1. Taxonomy (NCBI): domain Eukaryota; kingdom Metazoa; phylum Chordata; class Mammalia; order Rodentia; family Caviidae; genus Dolichotis; species Dolichotis patagonum. Next base: position 25,812 of record PVJX010018456.1, read on the forward strand.
CTGATGATCAATGGAACAGATTACAAGATGCAAACAAAACTACAAAGACACTCAGCCACTTGACATTTGACAAAGGGTCTAAACATGTTCACTGGAAGAAGGATAGCCTGTTTAATCAATGGTGTTGGAAAAATTGGCTCTCCACATGCCAAAGACTGAAACTTGATCCGAGTCTATCACAATGCATTAATGTCAAAATGGATCAAAGACCTAAACATTACAACAGGAACACTAAATCTATTGTAAGATAAGGTAGGTAGAAATCTTGGAGACATAGGGGTAGACAGAGAATTCATGAACAAAACGCAAACCACACGGGAAGGTTCAGAGAATCAACTGGGATCTCATCTTATTAAAAAGTTTTTGCACTTCAAAACAAATCACCAACAGAGTGAAAAGAAAAACCACAAGATAAGAAAGAATTTTAGCCAGCAGTCCCTCAGACAAAGGACTTATATCCAGAGCATATAAAGAAATTAAAAAACATCAAGCTCCCCGAATTCAAAGATCCTCTCCAGAAATGAGTATCTGAGATGAACACACATTTCTCAGGTGAAGACATGAAAATGGCAAATAAATACATGAAGACATGTTCACCATCACTGGTCATTTGAGAAATGAAAATTAAAATAGCATTGAGATTTCATCCCACTCCATAAAGAATGGCTGCCATCAAGAAATCAACTGATAACAAATGTTGATGAGGCTGTGGGAAAAAACAAACACTGATCCATTGTTGGTGGGAGTGTAGACTGGGGCAGCCACTGTGGAAATCAGTATGGAGATTCCTCAAAAAACTAGGATTGGAAGTTCCATTCCATCCAGCTATTCTACTCCTGGGTATTTTCCCAGAAAATTTGAAAAAGTCGTGTCACAGTGATATATGTGCACCCGTGTTTATAGTAGCACAATTTGTAATAGAGAACTTTGGAAACAACCACAATACCCATCAACCACAGAATGAATGAAAGAGATGTGGTATTTTTACACAATGAAATATTACTCAGCTGTAAAAACGGATGATCTTGAGGCCTTTTTATGTAAAGGGAGGTAACTTGAGACTATCCTCATAAGTGAAATAAATCAGATTCATTTGTCAATATTGTATTGTCTCTCTAGTATAAAAAATAAATAATCATAATAAAAACTGAAAGTAATAAGATCAAAAATGTATAATACATATTATAATAATGAAACGGAAAGAAAGTGCTCAAAAGGAAAGAACAACTTGTAGGTATACACATATAACTGTACACATATAAACATGTTTACGTGTACAAAGTAGATATCCATACTACGAAGTTTTTGATAGTGCATGAAACAGGATGGTTTGTGCTGTCATTGTTTGTCTGTTCATTTTTTATGCTTTGATTTTGTAACTTGAACAGCTACTTCTAAGATAACAATATGTAATATATCAACTAGTGATGTTTCCTTAAAGTTACTTTTTTGAAATTCTGTATCATTTTATCCTTTTTATGTTTGGTTTTTTAAAATAAAAAATGATAATGTACATTATAAAAACATCTTTTTTTATCCATTCATTGGCTGATGGGCATTTTGGTTGTTTGCAAGATTTACTTATTACCAACTATTCTGCTATAACTTAAGTGTGCCTGTATTGCTGTGGTATGATGTTTTTAATTCTTTGGGGAAGATTCCAAGAAAGAAAATAACTGAGCTGAATGGAATCTCTAGTCCTAACTTCTTGAGGAATCCCTATACTGATTTCCCCAGTGGGTGTACCAGTCTATACTCCCACCAATAGTGGAAAAAGGCTCATTTTTCCCCACAGCTGCACCAGCATTTGTTATTGGTTGATTTCTTGATAGTAGCTGTTCTTTCCACAATGAGAAGGATTCTCAACCTTGTTTTAATTTGCATTTCTTGAATGATCAGTGATGATAATTTTTTCATGTTTATTTGCTGTTTCTACTTCTTCATCTAAGAATGGTCTGTTCATTTCAGATGACTGTTTTTGGATTGTGTCTTTTAATATGATGTGTATGATTTTTTTGAGTTCTTTTTGTATTCTAGACATTTTTCCTTTGTCTAAGGAACAGCTAGTCAAATATTTTTTCCATACTGTGGCTTGTCTTTTCACTGTGATGATGGTTTCTCTTGCTGTATAAAAGCTTTTTAATAAAATGAGATCCCATTTGTTGATTGTTTGTGATATTTCCTGTGAGAGGAATTTTGTTCATAAAATCTTTACCTATATTTGTCTTCAAGAGTTCTACCTATGCTCTTTCAGAAGTTTTAGTGTTTCTGCTGTAATATGTAATCCTTTGAACCATTTTGAGACCCATTTCAAACAAAAGAACCATTTAGAAATGAGAACCAGAAAGGAAACTTCCCATAATAAAACATAAAAACATTCCAGAAATTCAACAAATGGAGAGAATACTAAAGGCTTTTTAGAGAAAAGAAACACATAGGCTGTAAAGGCAAGCCTAAAAGATGCCTGCAGTTTTCTCAGCACAAACCATAAAGGCCAGCAGATCTTGCAGTGAAGTTTTTCAAACCCTAAAAAAAAATAGGTTGCCAACTCAGATACTTCACTATCCTGCAAAATTAACGATCAAAATTGAAGAAGTAAAAATTTTCCATGACAAAAATCTGAGAGAAGTACATGATCACTGAACCAGCAGTGAAGAAAATATTCAAGGATCTTTTAATAGACAGAGAGGCAGACCACCACTAACAAAGAGCCCACAGAAAACTATACATCTAACTGTGAGAGTAAACAGAAGGGAAAACATAAAGTCATTATCGCTGGAAATATAATGCAATGATAGGATCCAATAAATTCCTTATTATAGTAACATGCAAGGCCAGTTTTCTCTACTCTCCAATTAAAGATAGAGCCTGGTAAATTGACTTTTAAAAACCCAATAACAATAACCATTTATTGCCTATAGGACACATACCTCTTATGAATGTCAGTACATAGACTTAAAGTGATACATTGGAAAACAATACTCCATTCAACTGGAGCCTCAAAACAAGCAGAAATAGAAATCTTATCTTCAGACTCAGCAGACTTCAATCCAAAACTGATCAAAAAGCACAAAGTTGGCCACTACATTCTCATAAAGGGAATAATTCAACAGGAAGAGATAATAGTTGTAAACAAGTATACACCCGACGTTGGCACACACAAAACCACTAGACATCAAAGGATAGACAGGCACTAATGCAGTCACAGTGAGGCTCATCAATACTTTACTCTCACAGTTAGATAAGCCTGCCAGACAAAAACTAAACAAAGAAACATCAGAGTCAATCCACATCACTGAACAAGTGAATTTACCGGATATCTTCAGTGTTTCATCTGACAATAACAGAATACACGTTATCCACAGCAGCTCACAGAGTTTTCCTGAAAATAGATCATATCTTAGCCAATGAACCATGCTTAAATAAATACAAACGAACTGAAATAATTCCCTGCTTACTAGCAGATCACCGCAGAATGAAACTAGAAATGAATGCCAAAAAGACCACAGAAACTACACAAAAACTTGGAAATTAAATGACAGATTTTGAAAAAAATCAGTGGATCACAGAAAAATCAGGCATTTAAAATTTTCCCTTGAATCAAAAAGCAATGGAAACACAGTGTACTAAAACCTATGAGACACAATACAAATAATTCTAAGAGGGAAGGATATAGCTGGAATGCACACAGTAAAAAAATCGAATAGTCCCAAATAAATGACTTAATGCTATATCTCCACACAAGATAAACAAGAATATTCAATCCCTGGTATCTCCACCCTCAAAAGATAAACAAGAATAATTCACACTGAAACTAACAGAAGGAAAGAGATTGTAAAGATCACAGCAGAAATTAATGAAGTTGAGATAAAAATGCAAACCATCAGTGAACATAGGAGTTGATTCTTTGAAAGGATGAAAAGGAGATTTGGGAACAGAGAGGGGAAAGGAGGGGAAAACAAAAAGGGTGAAGATACAATGTGTACTGTACCAGTTTCCTCACGGTGGATGTATTTATCTTGTAAAGAAATTAGATACTAATTGTCTGTTACTCTTCTTGTTGCTGAGACAGAATGCTTGACACCAAACTTAAAGGAGGAAAGTTGTTTTGTTTTGTTTTAGCTCAGCTGTAAAGGGTTCAGTCCATAGTCAGCTGGCTGTATGACAGGGCAGCATGGCAGAGGAGCATTGCAGAGGAGAAGGAGTCCATGCCATGGCAGGGCAGGCAGAAGGCAGCAAAGCAGTGAGCAGTGAGCAGCAGGCAGCAGTGCAGAGGCAGCAGTTGTCCCTCTATATTTCATCCAGGCTGCAAACCTGTTGATTGATGCCACCCACACATGGAGTTGGGCACCCTAATCCCAGCATCACACACTTATCGCAGCATCAAACACCCAAGACCCAGCAACCTCAGAAAAGCCCACCAATGACCCTTGAAGTTTTGGGGGGACAACTAGGTACAAACCATAATGCTAATTTTAAAAGGAGGGATCATAACCTAAAAAACAAAAGGTGGAACTATGCATTTTCTTATTGTCACAGATTTTGTTGGCTTAGTATTATTATTGTTGTTCTTATTGTCTTTACTGTTTTTACATTTACTCAAAAAAAGTTCAGAAAGAATGATGCGTGAACAGTGGAGGTGGAGTTTCTGGAGATGAGAAAGGGATTTGGATGAGGGTGAGGGGAAGAGATGAGACAGGATGGGGAAGTGAAACTGGTTAAGATGTGACCTGTGTGTGAACCAACTCCCAAGATGAATGCAATTATTATATTTCACAAACATATACCAATAAAATACATATGAAAGAACTTTGCCCTTGTTTTATAATTGTTCTCAAGGGGAGGATTTCGTCCAAATTACCTTGCCTGCCATAATAAGAGGTAGAAGTGCACGGAGCCTCATCCTTTGAATGTGAATTAACGCTTTCCTTCTCCCCAACATCTACTGCAGAGGCTAGAGGACTATTCTCTTTACTTTTGGTAGCTTGCAAATTCACGATTGCCTTGGAATGATCTATTTTTGTTATGCTTTCAATTTGGGTTTGCCTTTAGTCCCAGAAAAAATATTTAAAATTATTAACCTGATTTCTCCATACCTTCCTCACTTTATAGTCCTTTGGAAATATTCATTATTCAGAGTTTGAAACTTTATCCTCTTTCAAAATGTGTTTTTCTTCAACTCTCCATCTTTGTGTCTGAAAGATGTCACTCAGCAATATGTGAGAGTGTCTGGGTTAGAGAGCTCCAAAGAGCAGCTCAGGACCTGGAGCTTCATAACCCCAAAGGTAGCTTATTCATAGCTGGAAGATGCTCAGTTCATTTTGTGGAATATGAAAAGTACGAAGGTTCTAAATATTTGAACCAATCAAGAGACAAATACTATGAGTATGAATGGGCCTATCTTCTGCTCAAGCATATGAGCCACTTCAGGGAGAGAAAGAACACAATGAAATTAGATACTGTTATGAAAAGGAGACAAGCAATACCATTCTGAGCAAGCTTGGAACAGAAGAGCATCCCAGCGTCCTACAGAGTGCTGACAATTCCAGAACCTTCTCCCTCTAAACTCTTCCTTCCTCCCATTTCCATTACATGGAACTTGAATTTCTAACTTTATGTCTTAGGATTCCTCATGACAAGCTATTATAAGACAGACAGGAATCATATCTTGTTAATAAATATTATTCCTAAAATGAAATGATAGCAAAAAGAAACATACATAAATCTTAGACTTTTCCAAAATGTGTCACTGAGTAGGATTCTCCACCATACTGCCACTGGGTAGGACACACTGACTCTATTTTGGCCGATAAGTCAAATTTTTATTGCCTTTGCATTGTATTATCATGCATGGAGGAATAGGCTTTGCTGCTTGCACCTAAATGTCCAGCTAGGATTCGGAGATGAAAAGAGGAATGGAACTAGACACAGGGAACAGAACCCACAAACACAGTTGGCTCAGGGTTCTGGTTGTTTATATCATTATCTTCCCTAGGATGCAGAACACAGTCAGAGGGATGGAGTGACTGGCCTTCCTGAGAATTAGGGTAATTGGGGTTAGGGTAGGGATGAGGAGGGACACAGCATTTGCTCACCCAGGAAATATACTGATTGCTGCTCTGTGTGCTGGGTTCTCAGAAAGTTTAGACAAATAATATAGAGACTGCTGTCTAGAAAGGGAAGAGATAAAATCGCACCTCAAGTTCAGCACCAAACTGGGGTCCCCAGACCTTCTGATATTTGGATGTAAATTCAGGATTATTTTCCCCATATATTTACTCAAATGTCTGTAGTGGAGTGTTTAATAACTTTTTCAATTAATAATTGTACATCACGCTGTCTTGGATTTCACTCATGACTTTAGTTTTCACATTGAATGTGCTATGTTAGCTTATTTGAGATTCTATTGTCTCTCATGGTTTTTCTACAATTCATATTTTTGGACATCACTAGGTATACTCCTTCAGGATGCAGGATGTTTACATGAACACAATTTTAACACTTTCTCAAATTATACGTGCAAAGTGCTGTTTTTCTGATATTCACATCAGTAAATGGAATCGTTTTTGCATTTATTCTCTGTTCAGTAGATGTAGATTAAAGTGTTTAAAAATATGATAATAAAAGTATTATATTTTCACTAGAAACCACTGTACTACTGTCAGTTGTTTAGTTTTAGAAGTATATCCTACATCACCTGCTACATTCAGGTAACAAATACTGGGGATCAAGGCTAGTAACGCATCTTTAGTTCCGCATTCATGTCACGAAAGATTGAATGAAGGCATGACGTCTTTCTAGCATTAGCAAGGACAGTTCTGAAGTCTTCCACTGGGGGGCTCTGTTACTTCAACAGGAATAGGCAAAGGGGTTGATTGTCAGACATGAAAGACATTCCATGAGGAAATCTGAGTGGAGATGTTACAGTAATGCTTTAAAATTTGTTATGACTTTGCCTCTTTGGTGCTTGTGATAAACTGGGGATTAAGAGAAGCCAGGAAGTTTACCCTAAATAAACCAGAAAAAATAAAGTCAATGTTAGTCAAAGTAAATAGAAATAAATGAGGGGCTGTTGCTGTTAGGTGACAATAAGGAAGTCACACGGATGTAGGAATAGACTGATGATGAAATGGAAGACACAGATCATAAACACATTTTTGGATTTACAAAAATTTCATATCTGCATAAGTTTCTTATCACAAATCAGTGGGTTGTGAGGTGGAGATTAAAATATCCAATAAGTAGTGTTGAAGTAATTGTCCAATTGGGAGAAATCCTCTTAGATACACATATATTATAAGATGTATCAAAATAAATGCAGAATTAATTTAGGCACATCAAAATAGAAGAAGACAAAAAATGGAAAAAGACCCATAGATTTGATTGCATAATATTTTAAAAATACATGGAAAGTCATCTAAGTTAAAAAACAAACAGTGAACTTCAAGGAATATTTGCAGAAAATATGTAAAAGTTAATATAATTATCATGTAAAGAAATCCATAGAAAGACAATAGAAAAACTGGGATCATGATAAATAAGTGAAGAAAATAAAGGCAAGTTATGAAAAAGATTCAAACATGGTTAATACAAAATACTCAGTTTTGCCAGTAAACAGAGAAATAAGGTAAAATTATACTTAATATATAATATGATTATATATTACTTCCTTGCAAGTTAGTGATAACTTAAATGCATTATGATGAGGTGCAAAGTACACAGATGATCTGGAGGCAAATTTGTCAACTTTTTGTTAGATAATTTAGCACTATATGTTAAGGTCACTAAGATATCATATTAAAATTCATATTAAAATTTCCACTTCACAATAGTGAAAAAACCCTCCTACATATTGAAAAATAAACTTCATAAAAGGTGGATACTCTAGTTTAGGAAAGCCTACTTTCTTTACAAATAGGATTGGAATAGATACACTATCCCATGTCCCCATCAAGAAAGATCCTGTATAGTAAAGTTGCCAGTTGTCCCTAGATCAATCTATAAATTTAACATAATTCTAAGCCAAATCTCAGTGGAAGAAAACCCCATGGTAAAATAACACTATAATTAAGCCAGAAGAGAAAAGCATGTGCAGTTATTCAAGAGTATTTGGGAGGAGATAGTCGTGAAGAAGGCTTTTTGTAATGAGGTGTGAGTACAACTGCAAAATTGCAGTGGCTGAGAAGTTGTAGTACTGCTGTAGAATGGAGCAACAGAACACAAGATTCAAAGCAGAAAGAAATGTAAATATATATTTAATACTTGATAAACAAAAGTACTTCAAATTATTATGCACAGTCATGGGCACAAGGCATAGTGTGTCAAAACCATAAATTTGTATTCCTCTTTCATACGGCGTATTAAAAGAAATTTTTATGAGAAGGAAATTTTGGATAGAAAACATTACAAAAAATAAAATGTAAAAAATAATGTCATGAAAAAAAATGATGGAAAGCAGATTTTTTTAAACTTGAAGAAAAGAATTTCAAGTGTGAAGCAAAGACAGAAGCCACAGCATAAATATTTCTATACTTGACTGTATAAGACATAGTCATAAAGCGCAACATCAGAATTAAAGGAAAAGAAACCTAGTAAGAAAAATATTTTCATCTACTATGACAAAACATGTGTACTGCATTATTATAAGAGGAAAATCTGGATCTTACTCATCAAGAAGTACAAACTAAAATACCAAGGGAAACAGTGATTCATGCATCACATTGTAAAACTTTGTTAAATAGCAGATCTAGAGCTGCTTAACATTAAGAAAGTGGTCTTACAATGATAAATAAGAATCATATTTATAAATATCACATTGTGTCTCTAGTGTAAAAAGTAATAAGAACTGTAGGAGTAATAAAACTCAAAATGTGTAATTGCTACTGTAAAAAAGAGAGGAAAAGAAAGTGCTCTAAAGGATATAACTGCATGTGTGTTTAAGTGTATAAGATAGATGACCATATTACTGTTTTTGTTAGATTGTTGAGCAGAACTGTTAACAGTCTCACTGTTTGAATGTCTACTTTGTATGCTTTAGTTTTGTAATTTGAACAACTATTTCCAAGATGACAGTATGTAACTTATCAAGTAGTGATTTCTTAGTGTTTGTTCTTTTCTTTTTTTCCTTTAGAATTCTGCATTGTTGCTACCCTTTTTTTGTTTTGTTTTGTTATTGTTGTTTTCTCTCTTTAAATAAAATTAAAAAAAAGAAAATGGTCTTACAATGAATCAAGTGGTACCATATATTTAATGATATGTTTTCAAATTCATAAATGTGTTGAAAATTCCTTGGAAAAAGCTACACAAAGGCAGTAGAAAACTGTAAAATAACAGTGGGGTAAGATAAGAGATTGATTAAAGAAATCATTGAGCAGGTACAAAATTGTATAGGTACTGAAAACTGAAGCAGATGCATTTATTAATGTGGAATTTAGAAAAACTGCTGAGATAGGGAGAAGAATGAGAGAACAGAGAGTTACAGGGCACAAAGGAGGGAGGAAGAACACAGTGCCTGCAGCCACATGAGAAGGGCAGGAGCCTGCTGTATGTGGACAGCTGCCCACACTCCAGCTTTCTCCTTCAAACACACCTTCCCGCCACTCACAACGTGGCTGATGAGTCTTGCTAAGGACACTGCTGACACCACCCATGCCTAATTGGGTTCCTTCACTCTCTAAGGTCCCAGTCCCTTTCAGACTAAAGACCAGAGAAGAAGTAGGTCTTTCCCAGGTTTCCCTTCTCCCTGGCCTTATTAGCAGACATGCATAAGACAGTCCCCAAATCCCCAGTCCTCCCTCAACCCCTGCAGGTTGAGTTATCTCAAACTCTCATTGGGGAGTTAATTAGAGGCTTCTGCTTGTGGAACTCACAATGACTTTAGTCCCCAATCCTGGCCCTGTCAGTCTCCATGGAAATAGGTGCTGCATCAGTGCCTCCTGAGGCCCTGCCGAGCTGAAGAAGATGGCAACATTTATCAGTTAGTTTCTTCTGCCTGACAAATCAAAATATATGAAGAGTTTGGGGACCCAAGAGATTAATCGTACTTCTCCCAGTGCAGGGAAAGATACAGTGGCTTCTGTAGTTCCAATCATCGCACTAATTCATCTATGGACAGAATGTCCAAGGGAGAACAAAGGTCACAGTTCTGGACAGGAGGGCTGGAATGAGTATTTTGGCAAGCAGGGGAGGAGGAGTCAATCTTTCCTTCGGTAAGGATTAGAGAGACAGCACAGATTCTAGAAATATGGTAACTCCTTCCATTCAAAGCCCAGTGAATTCACATAATCTCAATAATTGTGTAGCTGAAGTTGTTCAATCGCCAGAATAATCACTTCAAGTACACGTTTTAAGTCCCATTTCATGCATGAGACTTTGGAGGCCCACAGTGCCCAGTTGCTTAAGGTTACCTGGGCAGCAAAGAGCAGTTTGCCTCAGAACCCAGCTTTCCGAACTCCTCATCAGATGCTGACTTCACTTGACTGTGACTAATGTAATTCAGTGAGGGGACTTGATTTCCCTCATGCTCTGTGTCATGTAGAAAATGCTAGATTTTGTATTTATCCTTCCTTATATTTTGGCTTGGGCAACCACCTGTAATTACTAAATAAAGGCCTGAAACTTATTAGGGACCTCATACTTGCAAACCTAAACTCTGAAACTACTAAATAAAGGCCTGAAACTTACTAGGGACCTCATACTTGCAAACCTAAACTCTGAAACCAAAGTTCATTGTTTTCTGGCTGACATTCTAAGACCACCTCCAGAGCGCCCTCTTTTGTTTCATTTATTGCCATCTCTCAGGACTTCATGCCTCTATCTGGCCCAGTGCCACCACCTCCAGTTATGGCATCTGTCACATTTGTACAGTAACTGAGACCCAGGAACCGACCATGACTCATCAGAGACCCACCGTATGACTTGTTCCTGTGTTATCCACCAGTTCTCAACTTTATTGTCTGCCCATTTAATTGCCCTCCGTCACTTATTTCCCTCCACACTTGGGATTCCTGTAGGATCTGAGTATCATGTAGTGGGTGAATGAAAAAAGAGCCTAAGATTCTTGGAAGAGACTTGTTTGGTTGATAAAAGAATCTAAGCTTAAAGAAACCATGTAAGTTAAAGTAGCAGAGGCTGGAACTGGCATCTCCATCTGTCCTGCTGATGCCTGTCCTCATTTGTCTTTGTCTCTCTTCATATTTCTGAGACTCACTGGGCCTAGAATCAGCATCACTGTGTTCCTTTCAATTCTGCAGTGATTCACTAGAATTAAGGAGAGAGGCAAAGGTACTGGACTAGGAACTGGGACTTGGAGGCTGCCTCACTTCTAACTCCATGACCTCTGGCAAATACTTGGTCTGTCTGTATCCTT
>PVJX010018457.1:0-36470 GCA_004027295.1 Dolichotis patagonum
TCCTCTAAACTGTGGGTGTCTACTACCACGTCCCACAAGGGGAAAGTGACAAAGGGAAGCACTATTCACAGTAACTAAACACACACACATCCCGAGCAGCCTCCAGTGGGTGAATGGATGAACAAATTGTGCTCTATCTGCCCACGGGGATATTCTTCAGCAATAAAAGAGAAGCAAGTACCAATGTGTGCTGAAAACGTGTGATCCTTTCTGTGTGGCAGTGCACCCCGTCATCCCAGCACTAGGAGGCTGAGGCAGGAGGATTACTGACAGTTGAAACCCAGCCTGGGTCCAAGTTCAAAGCCAGCCCAAAGTACATAGTGAGATGCTGTCTCAGAAAAATTAAAAAATAAGAAGCAGGCTCTGTGAAAAAGCCAGTCAGAACCCCCTCTCTCGTCGTCCTGGAAAGCGGCTGCAGCCTGGCAAGCTGCAGCAGTCCCAGGCCAAGAACAAGCAGCATTTCCTGAGATCTGCGCCATGTTGGACCTTGGGGCGCCAGGAAAGAAAGCAACCCACTTGCTCAGCGCTCTGGGAAGCGGCTGTGAGCCTAGAGGGGGGCTGAAAATCAAACATCCCACCCCCCACCCCCGCCCCTGTTAGTGACTGGGAGCCAGAGATCTGAGCATCTCTTGGAAGGCTGACCATATGCAGTACAGCAAACAAGGGGGATTTCCTTCTATCACCTCTTTGAAGACAAATATTTTTATCACTGTTTTGCTTTGTTCTGATTAATGTTATTGCTCTATTCAATATTCTGTTTTAATAAGTTCTGTAATGTCCTGTATTTCCTTTAATTTTGCTATACCTGATTGAAAGAACAACTATTGTGAAGATAACAACATATACTAGTACCTATTACTGTTATCCAGGTAACCTGCTGTGAAGTTCTGTACCAATTTCACTACACTGTCTTAATTGACTTTGTTCCATCTTGTTCTGTTATGTTTTAGTACCTTCAAAATAATAAAAAAATAGAAATTAATTAAAAATAAAAAGGAAAAGGAAATAACAAAACAGATCAAGAAGGTACTGAGCAAGCTGAAACATGATATAACTAAACAGATAATGGACTTAAAAAATAAAAGGAGGAAAAGAAAGTGCTCTAAAGGATAACTGCATGTATGTACACATACAGGTCCTGCATTCTAAAACGGAAGCAGTGATGATCGCTGTTCCCGGTCTCTGGCAGAGGCAGGAATACAACATTCAGCATTGTGAAAGCTTCTGCTTCAGCTTCTTAGGTAGTGCTGCATGTAAGACATGTTTCTAGTGTATCTCCAGATGCACAACTATGTCACTGTAGGTGCTATCAGTTACCTTTCCTTCTGCAGAATCTTTCTACCAAACCTTGACTATGACATTTGTTTTTTCAATTACATCAAGGTCAAACTGTCTGCATAAGGAAAGTCAAAAGCTTCTCAACTCAAAATACAAATATTTCAAAATTATTGATAAAGAACTCTATAAATAACACTTCTCGAGCAAATACTGTTGACAACCCAGATGAAACTCAGTGTACTATTTTTAAGTTATAAAAGCAATTCCAGGGGCCAAGGGTACAGCTCAGCAGTTTAAGTGCTTGCCTGGCATGTGCAAGGTCCTGAGTTTGATTCCTGATACAGAGAAAAAAAAGCAATTCCATTAGATTCAGATAAACTGAGACAAGTAAGTTTTCTAGACTATTTAATCAAGTTACTTGCAATGCACACAGCCCTGATTATGTGACACTGTTTATTTTGAATTTTTTCTGCATTCAGCTTAAAAGGTGTTTCTTCCCAAGACACTGAACTTCGATGCGTTTGGTCGAATAGGAGAGTTGGGTTCATAAAGTGGATTCATTGCGAACTTTATATACAATCATAAACACCAGTAAAGAAGGTCTTTATTGCATCTTCTCGCCTTAGGTCGTGAAGCATAATGAATCTCACGTGGCCGCCAGTGACAAAGGCTGACACAAACCACTCGTTAAATTTGTCCACGGTCTTCAAGTACGTGTTGTTGGAACAGTTTTCAAGCACGTTTTCATCCACAAGGTCAAGAGCAGCGTGAGCTATGAACTGGTTCAGATGACCATGACCATCTTTGGATTCTGCTTTTCCAGCTGGCAAAACTTCCATCTCAAAAACTAGATAATCCTGGTGGCCCAGGATTACAAAATAGAAGCCTCCAGACATTGGCTTTAAAGTATGGATCCTGTAGTGACACAGAAAGGCAACACCCAGTTAATGCTTGGGGTCGAGACACATGCTGCAGGGCTTCAGCCCAGACTCCGGGAAGTCCTCCCAAGAACCCACCGAGCTTTGCTTTTTTTGCAGTTTTTGTACAATTTTTGTGCGGCTTTTCTTATTTTTTGTTTGTTTTGGAGCCAAATTTTCGCTATGTAACCCAGATTGGCCTCAAACTAGCAGCAATCCCTCTGCCTCAGCCTTTGAGTGCTTCGTTTACAGGTGTGTGCCACCATACCCAATGAGTGCTTTTGTTCTCATGGTGACAGGTTTTTTTGTTTTTGTTTTTGTTTTTTTAGGTTCCAGGGATCGAACTCATGACCTTGTGCTTGCCAGGCACAGGCTTACACCACTGAGCTAAATCTCTGGCTTCTTGTGTTTTGCTACCTAGAATCAAGTTTGGCATATTGCGCTTGCCAGGCAGGTACTGTGCCACTGAGCTGTATCCCCAGCCCTGTTGTGTTTTGGTACAGGCTGGCCTTGAATTAGTTATGTAACCTAGACTGGCCTGGAGCTTACAGAAATCCTCCTGCTTCAGCCTCCTGAGTGCTAGGATCACAGGTGGGCGCCCCCACACCCAACCTCATAAAGTGTTTAGAAGCACTGTTTGACTTGAATTATTTGCTAGCTCAACTTTAATTTGAAAACAAAGAAGCTCTCTTGGTGTTAGAATAAAATCTTAGACATAACCATGCCATTATCTTATGGCATTGAAGCAGTAAAAAATTAAAGAAGCGAGACCCTAAAACTCAAAGGACAGGGCGGAACGCTGACAAATCAGACAAAAACTGAAAAATGCCACTAAGACCAAAGGTTTCTGTACCTGGCAGGAATCTTTTATCAATGTCAGCAACCTACCCCCTCCCCCACACACAATTTTGCTGAGTGTGTGCACGTGCGTGCATGATGGTCAATCCAGGGGCACTTTACCACTCAGTATGGCCCCGACCTTTGTTCTTCTTGTGGTTCTGTGGACACAGCGTCTCCATAAATGGCCTAGGCTGTCCTCACACTCACGACCCTTCCGCCTCGGCCTCCCCAGCTGCTGGGATCACCGCTGTGCGCCCAGCGGTTCTGAAAGGGCTTGCTCGCCCCGTAGCTGTGGCTGTCAGAGGTTACTGTTCGCTCTGGAAGCTCGACCCCGTCCCCAGGCTCTGGCTGCCGTGGCTTTGTTGTTCGTGGTTCCGTCCTCCCGGTACCGAGGGGTGAGTCCTCAGCTCGTGGGCTACAGCCCGCTCCCGGAGGCAGCCAACTTCCGGAAGCAGGAAAATCTCCCATAAGCCAACAAAATATGCCGGAGGTCCCCGTGCTGACTGTGGGCCAATCAGACAGCCAAGGGGGCAGTTTCGGGCCAACGATAATCCAGTTCTGATGGGAGGGTGGGGCCAGCATCATCCAATTGTAGGGCGGTGAAGAGTCGGACCAGCTCTCCTTTAGGAGGCAGTGGGCAGACCACAAACCACCTCGAATATTCAGGCTGGCTGGCACGCTGCCTCGTCCCTGTAATTCCAGCTGCTCGAGAGGCTGAGGCAGGAGGATCTCAAAGTTTGGGCCCAGCCTTAGGATTCTAGCGTGACCTTGCCTCAAAATGTAAGGTTGGGGTGTGGCAAGTGGCTGAACACTTGCCTAGCATATGCGGGCCCAGCGCTGGAGTGGCAAAATGAAGCCTAATGGCGCCACGCCACCTGGAGGCCGCTTCCTGCATCGCGCCGTCTTGGATGCACATCCTGGCTCCCGCCCCTCATGTCTGGCAAGGAGCCACCCCCAACAATTGGTCGCCCCAGACGGTGTGGCTGTCTCCCGCCCGCGTTTGGCTTTGTTGTGGAGGTGAAATTCACACAGCATTAAATTAGCCACGTTTAAACAGTCCAACAGAGCACAGTGCACGCCTGTAAAGCCAGGTCTTTGGGAGGCTGAAGCAGGAGGCTTACAAGTTCCAGCACAATCCAGGCAATTTTGGCTGCCTTTAATTATTTCTTTACTTAGTTTGGTACCGGGAATTGAACTCACGACCTCACGCGTGCTGGGCAGGTGCTGTGCTGCAGAGCTATATCCCCAGCCTGCCAGGGCGATTTTGGTTATAGTGAGCAATATGTGAGTTAAGAGGTTGTCGCCCCAAAAGCGCCAGCCGGGCCTGGTGACTTGTTCTGTTACGTTAAAGGAACCTTACACTGGGCGTGGTGTGCACACTTGCAATTCCAGTATTTAGTGGGCTGAGGCAGGAGGACTACAAATTGAAGCCCAGCCTGGGCACTTTAAGAAAACCTTGTCTAAAAAATAGATAAAAATACAAGCTCTCCTGCTTGCTCGTGTATACTCTTCACACATCCACAACCTCCCACGTGCTTACCCTAGCCCAGCACAAAGGGGGCGCTAGGATTAAGGAATCCTAACAAGGGGGTAAAACACTATTCACATCAAGGGCCAGGAATTTCACTCAGCAGTGTAAGCACCTGCCTGGCAAGTGGGAGGTCATGAGTTCGATCCCCAGTACAAAAAAAAAAAAAATTCACATCAGGTGTACCACACTCAAAGCCACACACAAACCAATAACCAACCCCAGGAGACAGGAGGCTGACAGGAGGATCACTGTGATTTCCATGCCACCCAGGGCTACACAGTGAGAACCCATCTCAAAATAGAAAAACACAAAATCTGCAACCAGTTTGGGGCCTAGGTTGTATGACACGGTGAAGATTATAAAGGGCAGCCCCTGGGTTGATGTGGTTAATGGTTAATTGGGGGTTATGTGACTTTCCCTCAATAATGGAATTGAGCAGCAGGAACACGAGAGTAGGACACAGGCATCGCCCTCCTATTACTTCCCACTCCCTTCCAGGCCACTGAGGACTTACTGAGTATGAACTCACAGGGCAGCAGGACCTGTCCCTGCCTGTCCTCTCCTCAGGGGATCCTGAACATCCCTGGAGGCATAGTACACAGCCTGTGCCTCAGCTGGGCGATGGCACTGCAGGGCGCCCAGGGTCCGATCCTCACAGGTCACCCCTGAGCCTGAGCAGCAGTAATCCATCCATTGCAGGCCTATAATTCCAGGACTCCAGAAGCTGAGGCAAGAGGATCTCCATGAGCCCACCCTGGGCTACAGAGTGAGTTTGGGACCAGCCTAGGCTACGTAGCAATACCTTGTCTCAGAAAAAAACAGTAAAATGATAGTTCCCTGGAAATGATTCACCAAGCTGGTTCTCAGGGGCAGGACGAGCTGCTAGCAAATGAGCAAGCCAAAGGGAACAGAGGGCCCGAAGATCCCAGGGCACCCACGCAGAATGACATGTGTTCACCCCAGGAGCGCAAATGACCCCACAGCACTGCACAACCAGGCCACCTGTCCCCACGGACACAGGATCCTCAAGCCAAGAGTGCCCCTCCTGATGCACCTGCCCACCAGGTGTCAGAGCCCCGGACCCCAAGTGCAGCTGCAGCATCCCCAGTGCTGGACTCAGTGAGGGAGAGCAGGGTGGCCGGGCCGGCTTGAGGGATGAGGGACCCCCCCCATCTCTGGCTTCTCCCTTCCTGCTGGAGGCAGCTGCTGGGCAAGACAGGCCCCCAATTTCCCAGCCTCCTAGGAGTTCACACGGAGCAGACTGGGTGTCCCCACCCCCACCCCCACCCCTGGCAGCAGACAGAACAGAGCCCTTCCACCTGATGACATGGGACCACCCCCAGGGATCGGCAAGCACAGTCCTACGAAAGAACCACCTGTGAGCCCCAAAACCACGACAGAGATTGTGAGGCTGCTGTGTGGAGCCCCTGGGGCTGGTGGGGCAGTTTGTTCAGTGAGGACCAAGGACCCAAAGACATCCCCAGAAGTCCATATGCCGCAGATATACACTCAGGGCACAAATGGCTTCACAGCCTGGCAGGTGCGTGTCTGATACACGCCTCTGGCCTGTGGTGGTTGACCCTGCCCGAGCAGCAATCAGGGCAATGACCTTTGTTATTTCCACAGGATGGTGATGTACGCCTGTAATCCCAGTACTCTTCGAGGCTGAGGCAGGCAGATCCCCGAGGTGGAGCCCATCCTGACCAACTGAGCAATTTAGCAAGACCTGTCTCAAAATAAAAGGTTTTTTCTTTGAAGCAGGGGAGCACTGAGACAGTGCGTTCAAGACCACCCTAAACTAGAGACCCTGCTTCAAAAAACAACAAAAACTCAGGGCAGAAGTTGACAGCCTGGTCCCATGTCCCAAGCCCCAAGGTGTGTGCTGGCTGCATTTACTGTTCCTGCTCAGCACCTCAACCTTCACTGAGCATGGCCCCTCCCCAGGACATTTCCTGGCCTTGGCAAACGGTCACAGACAAATCTGGGAACCGACCTTTCCCCTGCAAAGCAAGCACCTTTAATTGGGTCCTTACCCCATGGGGTGCCTGCCACCTGCCTTAGCTCACAGCCAGGTCCCAGCCAGTAGGAGCAGCCTTGCTAACCGCACAGGGCCCTTGCCCTGCTGCAGAAACCAGCAGAGAGCTCTGCCAGCCGCTTCCTTGGCTGCCTCTGCCTCCCTGAGGGGCCGTGTGGGTGGCTGCTGTGTCTCACATCCTCACATATCTGTGAGGATTTGTCTGTGCATGTATGGTACCAGATTCACCTCAGAACTGCAGCCTCTGGACTCTGAGACAGGGTCTTGCTAAGTTTCTAAACTACACAGGGTGGGCTTGAACTTTTGATCCTCTTGCCTCAGCCTCCCAGAGGCTGGGAGTACAGGTGTGCACCACTATGCCCAGCTATGTCTTTCCAATGGGTTTTTGTTTTGGTTTGGTTTTTCTGAGATAGGGTCTTGCTGTGCAGCCCAGGTTGGCCTCATATGCAAGGGGATCCTTCTGCCTCAGCCTCTTGAGTGCCGGGATTACACATATACCCCATTATGCCTGGGTGTTGCTTAGTTATCAGCTGGTCTCATCAATATCTGAGTAAATAAACTCTAAGATTTAAAACAGGATGGAGCCGAGACCAGTGGAGGCCGCTGGGCTCCCCTATCAGGCAGAAGCCTGGGGGGACCCCAACCCAGGGAAGGAGCAGGCAGTGCCGGGTCCTGCTCTCCTCCCCTGAAGCCCACCGTGAATGCAGAGCACCCCTCCAGCCCGCATTTCCTCTGCTCCCAGGAAGCAAGAGGCACAGTGGCTGAGGGGGTGCCTGGGATGGGACCTCGAGTCCCACCTTCTCCGCACCGAGCATTCCACCCTGGAGGAGGGGGACAGCAGGGCCTCCAGGCTGCCTGGCCCAAGGAGACAGAGGACAGAGGCAGAGAGGGGGTGCAGGACTTTAATCCCCAGCTGGCTGGGGCAGCAGGAGTGTCTGTGCACAGGACGACAGTGACTTCGGAGCCCGGCTGGCCCTGTGTTCCGCCCTGCGGCTCCCTCTCCTCCATCCTCACTCTGGGTCCCAGGGCCCGTCCACCCAGCCACACCCCCTCGGGGACTACATCTGCAGGAGCTGGGGTCGGAGGTTCTAGCTGGCCAGGGCAGCTGGGTTCTGAGGGCAGGGACACCCACAACTGCCTGTGCCTCCCCTAGGCGGCTGCAGTCAGATCTCAGTGACAGCTGGTGACACTGAGGGCGATCTTCAGAGCACAGAACGCTTCCGCTCTGACAGCACCAGGGAGTCTTTCAGGGCCACCAGCAGCCCCAGAGGGCACAGGGACCCTTGGGCTCGGAGCTGGAACACCACCAGCACGGTGACAGCGGCCAAGCTGACACCCAGCAACCCTGCGGGGGACAGACAGACAGGCAGACGGTGGGGGCGAGACAAAGACTGCCATAGGGACCCCACTTTGAACGTGTAGGCCCTGGACAGCCACAGCCTGTCCCTCCCTGCCCCCAGCCCCGCTCGGAAGGGCCTGTCCCACTTACCAGCAGCTGCGATGACCTTGTAGTCATTTGGGTTTCCAGGCTGGTGCCCGAAGGAGGCTGTGGCATTGCTGAGAGAACTGACATTCCCCAATGTGATGGGGGTCCTCATGGTCGAGGCATGTCCTTCCTGGACTGTCAACTTGACTTCTGCAAAGAGCCAAGGCATCTAGTAGCTGGGGAATGCGGGATGCACTTGGGGCCCCCAGGGGCTCATGCTGATCCCAGACCAGGTGGAGGTGGTGGGCACATAGGCCCAGGCGGTGGATGCACCCATGGCCCAAGAGCCAGTCGCAGGTATCCCCATCACGGCCACCAGCCTCCCCACCCATACAGGCTCCCCATGTTCCCAGGACACACACCGCAACCCAGCTCGTCACTGCCATCGGGGCAGTCCTGGTGGCCGTCACAGTGCCATGTGTGGGGGACACAAGTGTCCCAGGTCTTGCAGGGCATCTGGCCCTCGGGGCAGGGCTGGCGGTGGCTGCAGTTTTGCAGGTTTCTATCAGTGCCACCAGGGCAAT
Source organism: Dolichotis patagonum (assembly GCA_004027295.1). Taxonomy (NCBI): domain Eukaryota; kingdom Metazoa; phylum Chordata; class Mammalia; order Rodentia; family Caviidae; genus Dolichotis; species Dolichotis patagonum. Next base: position 8,612 of record PVJX010018457.1, read on the forward strand.
CGCTGATGCTGTCGCAGAAGCAAGGGAGATCCGGAGGTGGGGGGCACTGCCCACTCTGGGCACAGGGCTGGATCCCTGGGGCACAGGGTTGGGGAGGTCACAAATGCGCTTCCATGAAAACCTAGGGCCCAGCTCCCAGTAAATCCCTCCTTCAAACAACTGCTGACCTGTGAGGCCCTGCCCCTTGCCCCTACTAGCCCCACCTCCCAAGGGCAAGGCTCCCTTAAGCTCCCCGAACACCAGTAGCCCTGCCTCATCACATGCCTTCTTCAGAAACCCGCCCCCTTCTAGACCCACATTTCACAAGCCTGGCCCATCACCCTAGCCCCCCACACACACCCTGGAGTCCCACCTTCCCTCCTCAGGCCAGCCCTGGGCCTGGCTACTCACTGCACTCCTCTTCGTCAGTGCCATCCATACAGTCCTTGTCACCGTCACACCTCCAGGTGAGGGGAATGCAGAAGCCATTAGTGTGACACTGGAAGTCGAGGGGTGAGCAGGAGCCTATGCTGGGGCCTGCAGGATGCACAAAAGTGAAAGCAGGGATGCACAAGTCTGGGTCCTCCTCCAAGAGGATCGGGTCACAGGCTGTAACTACCAGGGGACAAACCAGGTCCCGGGGTGCAGAAACAACACTGGTGCACTGGTGGCCACTTTTTGTTGAGCACTCACGATGGGTGGGCTCTGCTTTCACCCCTAGTCCACATAAGGCACCAAGAGGAGGGAACTGCTGGCAGAGGTGGGGTTTGAACCCAGGTCTCACCGAACCCTGAGTCTGCTGGCCTCCCAATGGCCAGAGCCCATCCCTGAGACCTCCAGGTGGGGCAGGAAGGAGGGCTGTCCCCCAACACACCTCAGTCAGGCTCATGGCCAAGGTCAGCAGGCTTGTCCTAGCCCCTCTGCTCGGCAAAGTGGAAACTGAGGCCCTGGATAGGAACCCGAAGCCATCAAGCAACACTGCTCCTAAATCCTCCCAGAGACACCCACGCTGTCTGACTTGAATGTGTCACCTGCACACCAGACCCCCTCCAGACTCCAACTGCCATTATAAGAGGGCACCTCTCTGAGTCACACCGTTCTGTCGCCCACCCTGCCCTGGCGTCCTGACTTTCACAACCAAATTTTACCTTCTCCTGTACTCTTTAACAAACTCTCCTGGCTCCCTGTCTTCCCTACTGTGCACCTGTGGTTCCTTCCACAGCCTCCAGAGCCCAGCTTCCCTCCTGGGAGGGGTCTAACGTCCTTCCCAAAGACCCATGTATCCCAGTGGACCTTAAACTGGTAATGCCCATCTTCCTCCAACCAGACGCCTGGTGAAGGTCGGGGTTGTGACCTCCTGAGCCAGTCCAGGGCAGCACCTGACAATATGAGGGCCACAGGTCACACAAGGGCCCTCACTGGACCCAGATGAGCTGAGAGCCTTCCTGGACTTTGAACAGGGACCACGAGGGACAGAGGCTGTTGCTCCTGCTGCAGCAAGGGGAGAAGGCGGCGAGCACCCCACCCTGGCTTGGTCTATCTCCGTTCCCTCTGCCTGGCCCTACTGTCCTGTCCTATGTCACTTGCAAGGACAACCTTCTGGTTACATGGTCCCTGAGCTCTGCAGAGCCGAGAAGGGCTGGTGGCAACCTGCAGCCAGCTTCCTTCCCTGCCCTGAGAGTCTGGCGTTCTCCAAGCATGGCTTTCTCCGAAGCCCAGCTGCCCACAGTCCTGGCACCCTTGTGCTCCCCCACCTGGCCCATGGAGTATGTTCCTTTGTAACACGGGCAGCACAGCAGATCAGGACCTGTCCCCCAGGACAAGCTGGAGTGGCCAGAGACTTCCCGTCCCACCCTGTTTCCTCCTATGTAAGTGGGATCTGTATAGGAATCTCGTCTAACAATGGCTCTAAAACAGGTAGTCTGTTCTCCCCTGGACTGGACACTGGGTGACTGGCAGGTCAGTGACCTTGTGATCCAGTCTAGGGAGGCACCTGATATCCTAATACACGGACGACAGGTCACACACTGTGGTTCCTACCTTAAGCCTGGATTTCCCACTAGGCACCCTGAGAAAAGGCGCCCCTTGTGTGTGAAGAATCCCGCACTTGGTTAACGAGGAAGCGTGAACTTTCAGCTTGAAAATCCAGGGGCTTTGAGGGGTGAGTTTTTCTTTCTTTTTTTTTTTTTTTGGTACCGGGGATTGAACTCATGACCTCATGCTTGCCAGGCAGGCGCTTAAGCCACTAAGCTAAACCCCGGGCCCCTGGGGGTGAGTTTTTGGTAAGAGGGAAGCACATGGGAGTGTGAAACCCGTGCTTCCTGCCCACCCCAACACTTCCAGCTGCTCCAGGGATCTCAGCGAGGGTGCCCCGGTCCCACAGGCCTGTGTCTCATTCGCCACATGTATAAACCCCGGAGAGTAGATTTTACTTGTGAAGGTGGGACACCTGTGAAATATACCCGCAGCTTTCTCTATGGCAGGAAACCACAGAGAAATTGGGAGGTCTGGATTGCTGGCTCAGGACGCAGGCATCGGGCCTCAGATTCAGGGATAAGGACTTGGGACACACGACGGCGAGGGGAGGCGCCAGGTGACGCTCTGCGGTGAGAGGTCGGACACACAATCCGTGCCTGCAGCGCGCCTTCCCGACCACGCCGGGCCGAAGGGCGGCGTGGAGGTGACAGTGAGGGCAGGACAAAATGAAGCAGGTTCTGGGGGAGCGCAGGGAGGGCCCCCCTGTACGGCGCAAGGCAGGCAGCAGCACCCACGTGCAGGGAGCTCCAGGGCCGGACCCACGCGCGTTACTAAGGCTAGAGCCACGCGACGGGGGCGTGTCCGCGATGGACGGGCAGCGCAGCCAATGGAGAGACGCTACGGGCACGCGAGGGCGGGAAGGCCGGCGGGGTGTGCGCGCGCGTGGAGAGGGCTCGCTCACCTGGAGCCGGGGTCAACGTCCGGGTCGAGGCTGAGGTCGGAGCAGCCTCCAAGCCTAGCCCGAGGCCGAGCAGCAGTCGCAGCGCCAGGCCCAGCACGGTATTCCGTAGTGCCCCGCCACACGCCATCCAGCCGCTACTCGCGCAACTCGAACAGCAGCGCCGGCTACACGCCGCCCGGGCCTCGCTTTTATTCCTGCGCACGCGCACGCGCAGGTCGGGGCGTGGCCGGCACCCTTGGGCCCGCCTACCATAAATGCCAGAATGCGGGCGCACGCCGGAGCTGCCTCTGCCTGCCTTACCCAGGAACTGAGAAGTACAGCTCCGTCTTGAAGCTGCGTGCTTCTGGAGATGTCAAGGAGCTTTTCCCTGTCTGCTTACGTTACTTCGCTCCCCACTGGCATATGGCCATTAAACTGCTGCCCAATTACTGTATTTAATACGGCAGCCGCTCCCTTCGGGCGCTCCCCTAACACCCCACCCTCCTGTGGTTTTGGTGCTACAGAGCGAACTTATCTGGTTGCGGGAGAAAAAAAGAATTTATATGGTTGGGGGTGGGGTAGTTATAATATATTGTAACGACGGGCGTGGTGGCACACGTTTGTAATCCCAGCACTGGAGAGACTGAAGCGGGAGGATCGCCCGTGAGTTCGAGGCCAGACTAAGCTACACAGTGAGTTTACAACCAGCCTAAGCTACAGAGTGAGACCCTGTCTAAAAAAATAAAAAGAAAAAGAAAGCATAATCTAGGGTATGGTGGAGCACATCTGGAATGCCAGCACTCGGGAGGCTGAGGCAGAAGGATCATGAGCTTAAGATAAGCCTGGGCTACATAGCGAGACCTCATCTCAAAAATAAAAGTTTTTCACCAACAGCCCTATGGCATCAGGATTCTGTTGTTTCCTCCATTTAGGTTTGTTTTGTGGCTTGATTTTGGTTTTGGTTTATTTCTTTCTGTTTTGGAAACAGGGTCTCCCTGTGACGCCCTAGATGGCCTTGATCTCCTGCGCTCCTCTGCCCCCCTCGGGCCCCCCACCTCGGGCTCCTCCCTCCAGGTCCTGGGATGACAAGAGTGTGTGCGCAGGCGCCTGTTAGATGCCACTGCTGTCTAATTCCCCCGGGCTCTGCAGGCACGTGCTAGATGTGTTTGCTCCTGTTGGAAGTTCCTGGAGCAGCATCTAGAGCTTGACCCCTACCAAATGTTTAACCCCTTTCCGGTTTTGCATTGACTGCAGGGATATGTGTTTTTGTTTTTGTTTTTTTCCCAGATATTCTTGTGAACTGGAGACATGAGTGCTTTTTTTTTTTTTTTTTTTTTGGAGGGGAGAGGTCTCACTATGCAGTTTGAGCTATCCTTGAACTTACTTTGTAGCCCAAGTTGGTCTCGAACTCCCAAAGATCCTCCTGCCTCAGCCTCCAGAGTTCTGGGATTACAGTGTGTACTACCATGCCCGGTTTATGAGTGCTTTTTCTAACCCAACCATCTTTATTGGATCTTTTTTCCCAATACAGAAGTCTTTTTGTACTTTTTCCGCTAATAACAATATGTAGTTTATGAGGGCACTGTGGGTTGCCACCATACTGTTTGTGATCTTCAGCTCAAGGCTGAAACATTTTAAACATTTTATCTGGCTTGTTTTGTTTTGTTTTTTGAGATGAAGTCTTGCTGTGCAGTCCAGGCTGGCCTTGAAGTCACTATGTAGCTCATGCTGGCATCAAACTCATGGTGATCCTCCTGCCTTAGCTTCCCAAGTGCTGGGATTATGGGGTGTGCTCCCCCATGCCCACCTTTGGAATTCTTGATTTGGTAAATCTGTGACAATCCAATCTTTACCAATGAGAGATTCCACACATTTTGCCAGTCTGTAGCCTGCTGGGGCCTCTATGTCACTTGAGTGCAAAACTCCTGCCCCCGCTATAGTTGTCTTTGAATTTACATTTTATGGACTTGTTTTGGTTTATTTTTGATTCCACGCTAGAATTCTAACTCCAGGATGCAAAGGTTGCTCACTGCTATTCACAGCTTGAAACAATAGGCTCTTAAGTATCTGGTAAATAAATGAAGGCCTAAAACATCAGTTCACCATGTAGCTCAGTGGTAAAGTGCTTGCCCAGTGTGCAAACACCCTGCGTTCCTTCCCCAGCACTGGAAAAAAAAAAAATTTTTTTTAAAAAGCAAGGCGGTACACACATGTAATTCCAGCGCTCTGGGTAGCTGAGGCAGGGGAGTCCCAAATTTGAGTCAGGCCTGGGCAATTTAACAAGACCTGTCTCAAAACAAAACTAAATAAAGGGCTGGGGATGTAGCTCAGTGCGAAAGCTGTGGGTTCAATTCCCTGTACAGGAAAACAAAAACAACTCCATCCTGGGTTCTCTCTCCCTCCAGCCTAACATGGCCCTCACTGCTTCCCTTAGCCCACAACCTCCCCCTCCTCCAGGTAGGCCTGAGCTCTCTTCAGGCTCTGAAAGCTTTCTAGCCAGTCTTGTTTTCTTGCAAATGGCCTTCAAGAGACAGTGAGGGTGACTGCCCCAAACAGCCGCTGTTCCCCAGCACTAGGACCCCCAGGCAGGAGTTGGCTGCCCTTGCCCCTGCCCCTGCCCCTGTCCCTGAGTTTCCTGGTAAGAGCGCATAGGCCTCTCTCCAGTGTTTCCCGAAAGGCCTTCCTTCCCAGGCTAACGGTGTGCTTCGCTGTGTAAAAACGATGCTGTGATGGCTCTTTCAGGGATTGCATCTATTTTTTTCATAACGGTCTTCCAGGGGCAAAGAGAACTAGGCGGCAGCAGAGCCCAGGTGGGGAGATAGGAAGGCGCTGAGCAAGGCTGCATGGGGGTGTGTGGGGGGTATGTGCAGAGCCCCTGCCTTTGGGCTCAGGGCGTCTGCTGCCTGGTCCCCAAAGCCAGCTCCAGGATGACCCACGACTGCTCCAGGCATCAGCATTAGCTGGTGTCACAGAGTTCAGGAACAGCAAGTTGGCGGTGTGAACTGTAGGAGTGGTCCCTGGTCCCCAAGAGCTCAGGAGGTGTTATGTTTGTGTCTGGATGTCCCCCAAAGCTCAAGAGGTCAAGTGGGGCGGGCTTTGGGGTGGGGCTGGACCTAGAGTTTGTGACTGGTTCAGGCCTGGTGCTGGGATTCGGGGTGTGAGTGCCGCTCTGCCCTCACATGAAAGGCTGCCCCTCTGCCATGTGCCGCCCTGCCTTGGAGCCAGCTGATCACAGACTGAAGCTCCACACACTGTGAGCCAAACAAACCTTTCCTCCTTTGATTTGGGCTGTGGGATATTTTATCTCAGGGACTAGAGAAAATTAACTGAGACAGGAGGTGTCAGGCCTGTCTCCCACTCGGGCGCTGGAGCTTTACCAGCATCCTGCCTGGGGCCCCCTCCTAGCGGCCTCTGCGCACGAGCCTCCAGCGCTCCTCTGACCACCTCCTTCCCCAACCTGACTCAGCCTCTTGCCTGGGGAAGCCTGCAGTGCTTGGCACCTGGGTCGCTGCCCTGGCACACCCACGCCTGCTGCTGTCTGGGCCTGTGCTGTCCCCTGGTTTTGCCGGGGTTGGAGGCAGGTATCTGTGTGACAGTCCCAGGCCTCTCTGGCAGGCAGCCAGGACACTGCCCTGGCTCCACATCCCCATGTGGCCCCGAAGTTGGACCCTGCCATCTTCCTCCAAGGACCCAAGTGCCCCTCTTCCAACTCCCCCACTGCAGCACAGCGGATCTGGCTTGCCCTGCCCCACAGTGGGGATCCAGAGAGCTGGCCAGACATCTTAAGTGTGCATAGCCCTCTCCCATCAGCCTTAGCAGTTCACACCCCCCACAGACACAACAGGAGGGGGTTCCCAGTCCCTGTCGGGCAGAGCCAGGCACTTGGGAAGGGGATAGTGACATCCCTGGGCCACTTGAAGCACATCATCGAACTTTGTACACCGGGACCGAGTCACCCTGGGAGACAATGTCTTTCTCTTGCCACCAGGGTTCTGGCAGGGCCAGGAGACTCAGTACCAGCTCTGCCCCAGAATCCAAGGAAACTGGGTTCACCTAAAAATCAAAAGTGGCTGAGCACAGCAGCGCAAGGGCCGGCTGTCTCCGTGACTCAAGAGACTGAGGCAGGAGGATTGCTGGATCCCAGGAGTTCAAGACCAGCCAGGGCAACACAGTGAGGAAAAAAAAGTGAAAGTGGAAGTGGTAGAGAGTTCTGTGTATTTGTCATCAGTTAGGTCACATTCTCCCCAAAGGGAATCCAAGAGGGAAAAGCAGTCAGGTGGCCTTGGGGACGTGGCCAGGTGACAAGCACACAGTGTCACAGGTAAGGCTGGTCCTGGGACAGCTCCCACTTCTTCAAAGGAGGCCCGGGAGTCACGGCCTTCTTCTCGGTGGCTGCCACAGCTGAACTGCAGGAAGAAGGTAAGACTTTCATGAGGCTGAGGCCTTGAGAGAGGGTGGCGCCGAAGAATAAGTGCCCAGGTACACCCCCAGAAAATGTGTGTCTAAACCAGGCCTGGCAACACACACTTGTCATCCCAGCACATGGGAGGCTGAGGCAGGAGGATCCCTCTGAGTTCGAGGCCAGCCTGGGCTACACAGTAAGTTCAAGGCCAGCAAGAGCTACATAGTGAGACCCTGTCTCAGAACAAAACCAAATAAAATGCCCCAAATAAAAAAATATGATCTTTACAGTCAGATGGTGATGCAGCCCTTGGAGCCCCAGCTACTGTGGACCTCAGGAATTCCAGGCTGGCCTGGGCAACTCAGCAAGACTTTGTATCTTTGCCTGTCTGTCTGTTTGTCTGCCTGTTTGTTTGAGACAGGGTGCAGTTCAGGCTGCCCTTGAACTCACTATGTAGCCCAGGCTGAGATTGAACCCAACAGTGATCCTCCTGCCTCAGCCTCCCGAGTGCTGGGATGACAGGCATGCACCACCACACCTGGCTTTCATCCCCACTTTAAGGTGAAGAAACTGAGCCAGGCACGGTGGTGCATGTCTGTCATCCCAGCACTTGGGAGGCTGAGGCAGAAAGATGGCTCCAAGTCTGAGGCCAGCCTGAGCCACATAGTGAGACCCTGTCTCAAAAATCAAAAAGAAAACAAGCAAACAAAAAATCCTGAGCCCTAGCATTGAACAAAAATCCTGTGGCCCTAGCATTGAACAGCACCTCGGTCTGTAAAACTGAGTGAGTATTCTGATAAATTGCACAGAGGGTGTAGGTTTTATACGCAAGAAACCACTAAAGAAAGCAGGAAAGAAAAAGGGGGGATCATTTCAAAGTTTCATTTCCTCGAAAAGGTTAACACGGAGGGTACTTCCTTTACTGCGCCGCTAAGACTGAGCAGCTGGGGATCTGGACGTCACCTCTCTCCTGATTTCTCGGAAGGCCACACAATCAAATCAGTTTCGTAGGTGACCCAATCCGCTGCATGAACTACTCCATGTTGGCTTGGTCTGCTGGACCGAGGGCAAGGGCCCAGCCCTATAAACCCAACCGCCTGCCATTACTGACCCATTTAATTAGGATGAGGCCAATGAGGCCAGGCACCCAACAGGGTCACTGTTTGCTGTTTGCTTTGTTCTGAGGTGGGATTTTGCTGTGCCACTGAACTCCAGAACCTATGCTTGCTCGAGTGATCCTTCTGCCTCAGCCTCCCAAGTAGCAGGGAAGACAGGCATGTGCCACCATGCCAGGCTCATCCAACTGGGTTTTGAGGGGCCCAGTTCTGAGGTTTATACAATTTTCTCCCCCAGATCCAAAAATCACAGGGTGGGGTAGTTCAGTGGCAGAGCACTTGCCTAGCACGCATGAGGAACTGGGTTCCATTCCTTGTACCACCAGGACCAGAAAATGACAACAGTAATGCCCAGGCTCTTCCAGGTCTCCTGAAGGAACCCCAGACTCCTAATACCCACCCCTCTCGGGGGTACTCAGCCTTGTCTGTAGCTGAGCTGGAGTGAACGTGCCCAAAACACAGGCGCCGTAAACAGGAAATTTCCTGCAGCGCTGCAGACAGAACCCAGGGCCCATGCATGGCAGCAGCACCCCGCCTGTGAGTGGAACCCTGTACTGCACTTTCCACCAGCCAGGGAGGCAGGGCCAGTGGGGGAGGGCATGCTGCTGAGGTCCTCACCTGTCTGCTGTCTTGCCTGCTGCCAGCGCCTTCTGTGAGGACATGACCACAGAGGGGGGCACAGCTTCCCGGCGGCCGTCTCGAGTACAGTAGTAATTGCTGGACAGCTTGTGGCTGGGGCCCACGGGGAGCTTGGGAGGAGGCTGCGTCCTGAGAAAAAAGAACACTGGCCCTGAAGCAAGGGGACAGACCCTGTACCCTGCCCCACTGTGAGCCTGTCAACCTTCACAAGACTCTGTTAGCAAGCTGGGCGTGACAGTGCATGCCGGATGTCCCAACACTGGGAGTTCAATGTCAGTTTAGATGGTGAGATGTGATCACAAAATATGATGAATGCTTAGCGGGGTATGGCGGTGCATGCCTGTAATTCCAGCACTAGGGAGGCCGAGGCAGGAGGATTGCCTTGTGATCGAGGTCAGCCTGAACTACATAGCAAGATCTTGTCTCAAAAAAACAAAACAAATATATATGTGAATGATTTAACATTTTTTAAAATTATTATAAATCATACTACTATTAATCTCCTTTAAATGCTTCCCTCTAAAAACAATTTTCCCATCATTCCTGCCCCTTTCTGAAAAAGTTCTGAAAGTCCTCTTGCATGAGTGTCTTTAGTTGTGCTCTTATGGCTGCCTTAATGTCCTGAATTGATTCAAAGCATTTCTCTTTTGCTGTTTTGTCTTTTTCTTTCCTTTTTTTTTTTTTTTTTTTTTTGAGACAAGGTCTTACTATGTCTTAAATTCACCATGTAGCCTAGGCTGGCCTCAAACTCAGATCGATCCTCCTGCCTCAGCCTCTTGAGTGCTGGGATTATAGACGTGAACCATCATGCCTGGCTCTATCACTTTGACTTCGACACAGTGCCAGATGTGGTCTATAGGTAGATGATGCCAGGTATTGTGTCGCATGTCTGTAACCCCAGCACTCATGAGGATGAGGCAGGAGGATCATTACTGAGTTCACTGAAATACATAGTAAGACTCTGTCTCCAAAATTAAATACGGTGGATAGGGACACACTATGTTTTATAAGCCTGCCTTTTCATTGGATGGCATTCAACAACAGTATTTTTTATCACTGTAAAGACACTCATGAGACCCACATGGTGATGCATGCCTGAGGCAGGAGAACTGCCACGAGTTCAAGCCCAGCCTTGACTAAAATGGCAAGAATGATTATGTTCAATCCAAGAGGAAGTATCTGGAGGGAGACTAATGACAATGTTTCTTTCCTTTTTTTGTTTTTTTTTTTGAGATAGGGTCTTACTATGCAGTTCAGGCTGGTCTTGAACACACTGTGTAGACCAGACTGGCTTAGAGCTCATGGTGATCCTTCTGCCTCAGCCTTCTGAGTGCTGGGATTACAGGATAATGTTTCTTTTACAATAAGAATTTTTAAAATTTAAACACAAATCATATATATATATATATATATATGTATTTTTTTTTCTTTTCTTTTTTGGTACTCATGACTTGTGCTTGCCAGGCAGGTACTTATGCCACTGAGCTAAATCCCCAGCCCCACAAACTATATGTTTTATTCAGTCCTGTACGAGTCTCAAAAATATGGGGACGAGCAGTAGCAAGGCGCCCCTCAGCACAGGAAAGGTAGTGCAAGCGCAGGCCCAGGCTACCCCACCCCAGGTCCCGAGCACGCAGGCCCAAATACGAGAGGTACAGAGGACCCTTAGTGAGGTTCTCTGGAAAGGGGCTTAGCTATTTCCCACAGTGGGTATGGCCATTGGCTCAGCTCTGCCTGCGTGCTCGGGAACTGAAGAGGCCACGGCCATGGCTATAACCTATCTGGCGATTATAGTGCAGAAACCTTTGGGCAGCACTGCCTGATTATGCCTGCTTTGTGTAGCTTTTCCTCTCAAGGCCAGCCTCTGGGAGCCAGGGTTTCCTGTCTCAGGAACTCTTTGAAGCACCCTGCTGGGATCAAGGCTCAAGGCCCAAAGAACACCTTGCACTTTGGCACCTGTCCAGGTCCCTGAATTTCCTGCTACTGTGTGGTCTGATGCCAGGAGAGAGGGTGAATCCAGCTCAGTATGCCTTAGACTGATCCCTGGGCTGAATTTCTGAAGAAGTCTGAGGCCTTAAAAGGAAATGCTGAGCAGTAAACAAAAGAGGAGCTTCCCAGGGAGGAACTGGGAGAGCAGACAAGGCAGCGGGGAAAAATCATACAAAGATCTGTTCTTTTGTCTGACGACTCTTTTGCCATGATTTAACTTTTTCATAGATGAACTACTAGGCATTTTTTTTGTTTTGTTGAGACAAAGTCTTGCTGTGTAATTCAGGCAGGTTTTGAACTCCTGATGTAGATCAGCTGGCCTCAAACTCACAGTAATCCTCCTGCCTCAGCCTCCGAGTGCTGAGACTAAAGGTGGGGGCCACTACACCCCGATGTACTTCAAAAATGAGAAATGCAGTCTAAGGCTAATAACTATTTTAATGTGGCAAGCAACACATTACATGAAAGTTCAAGTTAGTTTAAGGAAGGCAGAGATGATCCACTCTGTGTATCCAGCCATGACTTCACAGAAAGGTAAAAAAAGAACCAGGTGCCCCAGACCTAGGCGCAAATAAGCCACTAGAGGGTGCCTCATCCTTAAATCACTGCCAAAAATACCTTCCCAAACACGACCTCAGGTACCTGCCCTGCGGTTTACTTTTCATTCAGTCTCCGTTACAGAACAATGTTACTTGCTGTGTTTATTTCTGTAGTATATTAGCTCCGTGAAAGGAATGCGGACCAGAACTACTCTAGTTCTTAATGGTACCCCCAAAGCTAAACACACGGCTTATAAATCCCAGAGCTTATAAATCCCAACTACATAAATCAGTCTATCATGATGTTTTGGGGTTCAACCCCCAGATGCCACTTTCTAGCTTCCAAGTGACTTTAAGCACTGGAAGCACTGGGCCGCTTGAGGTCTCTTTATGTTTCCATCGGTGGTTTGGGGGCAAAACACTAACTGGCAGGGCCACACCGTGGACTGCAAATCTATTTGGCAATCCAAAACACAGCGCAAACACAGGCTGACTGTTCCACGAGGTGCCAGCTCCGTAAAGTCCAGCAAGGTTAAAGGCAAATTTCTGTCCGTACAGCCAGGCAGGTGGCTGGCGACAGACCTCTACTCAGAGATCCTGGGGTCTGAAGAAATGCGGATTTTGATTTTGGTGGGGAAAGACCGGATCGGAGGTTGGGCAGCGAGCGGGGACTGCTCACCGCTTGGCGATCTCCTGGTAGCGCAGCTGCAGCTTCGCCTGCAGGTCTTGCTGTGGGAAGAGGACAGGGAGGTCAGCCTGCGGGGCGCCCAGAAGGGGGTGAAGAGACGAAGGGAGGGCAGGGGATGCACAATTCGGACAAGGCTACGGATCCTGCGGGCGTAATGAAAGCTAGGGCACGAGAGCCAAAGCTGAGGCAGAGGGCTAAGGAGATCCCAGGACCAAGATAACGCTAATAGTTAAGGGTGGACAAGTGAGTCCCTGGCTAAAGGGATCACAAATTGGAGCAGCCCGGGAGCCCGTGGACTGGGTGACAGAGGGAGGTGAGCAGGGGCGCGAGTCCCTGGCATACACAGCCCACATCCCTCTCAGCGTGGCCCCGTCCTCCCCGCGCACCCCGGAAGCCCAGTTCCGCAGCTTCTGGATAATACGAGTGGCGGACGCCATGTTTGGTCAGCGCTGAAGGGCGCCGGTGACGCCACTATCGCGGAGCCTTCTGGGAAGCGAGAGGAGAGATTTCGCGAGAGCTGGAGTGGGCGGGGCAGACGCGCTCTATAAAAGCTTCCCCCAAGCCACGTGATTCCTCTTCATCCGACCGTTTTCGGTCGCCATCATGGATACGAGTCGTGTGCAGCCCATCAAGCTGGCCAGAGTGAGTTGGGTTCGGGACTTCGGCATCCTGGAAAGGAGTGAGAGGGTTGGGAGAACCGGGCGGGCCGGGTCTGACTTTAGCTTCTTCCTACTAGGTCACAAAAGTGCTGGGCAGGACCGGCTCGCAGGGACAGTGCACGCAGGTGAGCTGGGGGGAGACCCGCGATGATTTTCTGGACTTTATGCCCTGGTGCCGGCCGCTCTCTTGCCCAGGATCCTTCCTGGGACATCTTAAGAGCCGACGTCCCCTTTATTCCGGAGCTCATTGTCGCCCGTTCACAATTCGCGCGTGTTCACCACTTCCCGCCCGGGGCCCATCCTGATCTGGCCCGCGTCTCCCCTACGGGCCCGTAGGTGCGCGTGGAGTTCATGGACGACACGAGCCGCTCCATCATCCGCAACGTGAAGGGGCCGGTGCGCGAGGGCGACGTGCTGACCCTGTTGGAGTCGGAGCGCGAAGCCCGGAGGTTGCGCTGAGCTCAAGCTGCTGGTGAGTACGGGATGGAAGCCCTGTCTTTCCTCCTAGGTAAGAGGGAAGTGGCATTTGCTATTCGGGATGCTGGGGGCCTGTCTGCGTCTCACGTTCGGGTCTGTTTACAGGGTCCTGGATATCGACCACCTGGGCCACGGGGTGAACTGCTACTTCTAAAATAAAGCGTTTGTATTGTGTGTGTAACTCCTGTTCCTCTGAGTCCTCTGTAGTTGTTCTCGGCCTTGTGCAGTCTTCAGGTGGCTACAGGCCTTCTCTACTCTGGATAATGTGAGGGCCATTTTCCCCAGTAAGGGAAACCATGTAAATCTGATTCCACCATTTATGTATACAAACACGCTGTTCCCAGACAATGCAAGCAGAGGAGCAGTGTTTTATTAGGAAGGAGTTGGAGGGAGTGGGTGGTGGCCTAGAGGCTGAGGTGGGGAGGGAAGGATTTCCCTGAGTCCCAGGCTGGTGTGTCTTGACAGCTCACTGAGGCTGGGAGTCCTCTCCGATGTCACTGCATCCTACTTCCCTGGGGGTGGCTACAGGAGCGTCTAGGGGTGGCTGGGTCTAGAGAGAAGAGGGAAGGGTCTTGTTGGAGACTGAGAGATTTCAGTCATCCCACCACCCCCAGAGAGGAACGCCACCTCGCTTACTACAGCCAGGTTGCCTGGTTTGAATCATGGCTCTACCCGTGTGTGGAAGAGGTGCTTGACCATTCCCACACCTCAGCTGGTGAGTACAGGATGTAGCCCTGCCTGGCCAATCTTCCTGCCTCAGCCTCCCTGGTTCTGGCATTATAGGCGTGTGTCGCCACACCCCGATAGGTAATCTTAAAGTGCTGGGAACATTGTTGCCCTTTGCAAATAAGCTTCTGTCCTTTGGGTTTAGCCTGCCCTCCGGCTGCTGGCAAACCTTCCCAAAGGTCAGTGAGGTCCTCACCTTTTGACATGAGCCTATTTGGGAGCGGGCTAAAGCCCTGGGCAAAAACACCTTGTTTCTGATCAAAGCTAGGTTATTTCCCTGCCTAGGGCCTCCCCAGGGTGGAAGGCCTGGTGCATGCTTGGTGCCCTCTCTCAACCTGGCTTGTAGCTGGGAGGACTTCATTTGGGGGGTGCTGTGCTCACCTGGGAACCAAGCTCCCTGGAGCTCAGATGGGCGTGCAGCAGAGCGGCCACCTCATCCTGCTCTGCCTCCAGCGCAATGGCCAGGGCGCTGGTGCCCTCCTGAGGAACATGGGGGTATGGGTTTCTGGGACACAGCAGAGCACCCCTTCCCTCCATACCAGCCCCATGGTCACCCTGTCTCACATTGTCCAGGATGGCAGGGTCGCAGCCTGGCTGGCTCAGCAACAACCGGACGGTGTCCAGGCGCCCGTACTCACTGGCGCACATGAGCGCCGTGGCGCCATCAGCATCCTGCACATTCACGTCAGCCCCACACTCCAGCAGGGCTGCCACCATATCCTGGCGGCCATGGCTGATGGCCAGCATGAGAGCTGTCTGTCCTGTCTAGGGACCGGGGAAGGAGGGGTGAGGCTGGCTAGGTTGGGCTCCCCAAGGGGAAATGATGCCACCCAGACTGAGTCAGGGTGAGGGTGTACCTGGCTGGCCTTGGCGTTAACGTCACCCATTGTGAAGAGCCTGTGGACCATGGCCATGTCCTCCTGCCCCACGGAGGCCAATGCGGCCAGCATAAGTGCAGAGTAGCCAGCGCGGTTCTGGCAGCACACGTCGCAGACCCCTGAGGAGAGACAAAAGGTCACTGACCCTGCACCCATGCCACTCACCTTAGGGAAACCTTCCTTGACTTCTAAACAGCAGGTTTTGTGAGTGCAGTGTCCCTCGTTATTTAGCACCTGGCATATAATAGGTGCTCAGTAAGTGTCCTTTGAGTGGACAAGCATGCTTCAAAGCTAACAGCCACCAAGCCAGTGTGGTTGCTTGTCTGTTGGGAATTAAGAGCTGCCACCTGCTGCTGCCCCTGGCTACTGCACCTTCCAGTAGTCACCCCAAGCAGCTATCAAAAGTCACCTGACTCCCTAGGCCCACCCTAATCCTGCTTCTAGAACACATGGCATGCCCCCTGCCCCTAGTATGTGAGCTGCCCTGGGGACCCCTTGCCTTGATCTCAGACTGCCGAACTGACCTTTCTGGCGTGTTCAGCCACCCACGTGGTGACACTACAGCAGCCTCAAGAAATGGTTACTTAAGCACTAGGAAGGAACGTGAACTTGGCCTCCTTGTGGGTCAGTTCTGTTGGGGCCGTGTGTTGCCAGCACAGCTATCTGATGGCCCAAGAGGTGAATGGGTAGAAAAGAGTCTGACTAGGGTCATGAAATAGTCTTAGGGAGGGTGTTAAAAGGGGAGGTGTGAAGTGGAGTGTGCCTTAGCAGTAGAGCATTTTTCTAGAGTACACAGAGCTAGCATTTGGTCCTCAGCACTGAAAAAACAAAATTACCCAGGCATGATGGCATGCACCTATAACCTCAGGCTGAGGCAGGAGGATCACCAGTTCAATCCAGCCTGGACCAGAGAGACCTTGTCTCATAAAAAACTTAAGTGGGTTTTTAATTGCACAGCATGCCATATGGGATCACCACCACCACTGGTAATGAGAATTGAATCTGGGATCTTCACACATCCAAATCCAGCTTTTTTTTTTTTTTTTTTTTTTTTTTGTATTGGGGATGAACTCACCACCTTGAGTTTGCCAGGCAGGCACTTATGCCACTGAGCTAATCCCTGGCCTGATTTATTATCTACTTTTGCGACAAGTTCTCAGTCTGAGTTGCTCAGGCTGGGCTGAGATATGAACTGGAGGCCTCTCAACTTCCTCATTTTATTTTGGTGCCAGGAATTAAACTCATGACCTTGTGCTTGCCAGGCAGGCACCTCTTTCTTTGTGTGCATGTGGGGGTGTGTATGTGGCACTGGGGGTGGCACCCAGGGCCTCGCATGAGCCAGGTAATTGCTTTACCCGTGAGCTCAGCCCCAAAGATCATCTCTTCCTCACATCACGTCCCAATGGTATTTCCTTGTGCCCCCCCACCCGTCGCCCTGGGGATGAGTTTGTGTTCTCTGGGAACGGTCCACCTCCATGCCTGACCTCTATTCTCACATCCCACTGACCCTCATCTCCATGACTGCCAGGGGAGCCTAAATGTGCACTCAGCAAACCCGGAGGGCTTCCTGTGTGTGATCTTGGCCTCCACAGGCGCAGAGGGTGTGGGGAGATGGCCCTGCAGGCGGAGGATGGTCTGGGGAAACACTTGGTCGCCAGCCCATTTCTGGGCTGCGCACTCAAGTGCTGAGGCCTCACAGGTGCTCCATGCCCACAGCATCCGGGTGTGGGCTGCTCTGCTGCAGAACAAGGGAAGCTGAGGCAGGGGATGACAAGGAGAAGCAGGAAAGTGGAGGAGCCCGCAGACTGGGAGCGTGGCAGAGCCCCGGCTGGTCTGATTCGGGGCCCTTCACTGGCCCTTACTGTGTGCTTGGCACCTTTGTGCATGCAGTCCCATCTGCCCAGAGAGCCTGCTGCCCCCTCTCCCAGGTGACAAGTTAAAGGTGGTGGGACTGAGTAATGGGCCTTATCCCAGAGCAGGCAGCCCTGCTCCCTGCAGAGGGAGGGCGGGGGAGGGGTGTCTGGTGGAGTGAAAGACCCTGGGATCTAAGTGCAATGGAACGAGCCTGTGATCGCAGCACTCCGGAAAAAGGGTTGAGGCAGGAGGACCTCACCCTTCTTGAGACAGGGTCTTGCTGTGTAGTTCAGGCTGGCCTTGAACTCACTGTGTAGCCAAGGCTGGCCCCAATCTCAACAATCCTGCTGCCTCAACCTTCCAAGATTACATGCATGCACCATAACCCCAATTTAAAAAAAAAAAAGTTGTATGGAGCTGGCATGGTGGCACACGCTGTGATCCCAACCCTCCGGAGGCTGAGGTAGGAGGATCGCTCCCTGGGCTACATAGGGGCACCCTGATTTAAACAAAAGGCTGAGGACGCAGTTCAAGGTGAAGGCCCTGAGTTAAATGTCCCCTGGCGGGAGGGTGTGCAGTGAACCCACTCAGAGCCGGGCGTGGTGGCACAGGCCTGTAATCCCAGCACTGGGGAGGCTGAAGCAGGACTGTGAGTTCGAGACTAACCTGGGCTACATAGTGCGTTCAAATCACCGTGAACTACATAGCGTGACACAGTCTCAAAAACAAAACCCACCCCCGAAGATTCTTGCGATTTAGCGAAGGCCCAGCGGCGCCCTCTGCCGGCCATCCTGGCGTCTCACGCCTGGTTCTCCCCTGACTCCCATTCCTCAGTCTCCCCAGCCCTCCGTGACTCTGACCCGTGTCCAGCAGCAGGCTCGCAATGGCCAGGTTCCCGTGGGACACACTGTAGTGCAGGGCCGTGTTCCCGTTGTCGTCCGCCAGGTTCACCACGTGCGTCAGCAGCGAGGGTCCCAGGTGCGCCAAACCGCGCAGCACCCCGGCCACCAAGGCGGCCTGGGAGCGCCGCTGGCTGGACACCCGGAACCACTCCTGGGATACCAGGCGCGCCGCATTCTGTAGGGACACCGGCAAAGGCGTCAGTAATCATCCAGGGTTGGGGATGAGGGGTGTCGACAAGACCCCGTGGGCGATCTTGGCAAGAAAGGAAGGTCGCCGCTTGTCCAAGTAGGAAGACGGCTGGGGTAACACCCCTTTCAGAAAAGGGTACAGTTCGCGGGGTTCCCAAGGTGGGGGAGGGGTCCTTACCCTTCTGGAAAGAATCTGGGAGAATTTATAGTGTGGGGAGGTGGTAAGAGTTTGCCCTTGGCACGTTGAGGGGCAGGGCCGGGACGTGGGTCAGTGGCTGGGACTAGGGGTGCGCCCCTTTTGTGGGATTTGGTGAGGGGTGAGACAGGGTCTTTTTATGTAGCCCAGGGTAGCCTCGAACTCTCAGCAATCCTCCTGCCTCAGCATCCTGAGAGCTGGGATCACAGGCATGAGGCAGCACGCCCAGTTCCCTTTGGGGGAGTTAAAGACATTAAAATGCAGACCATTTGAAGAATCTAAGGTCTAGACAGTCCCTGGTGAGAAAGGACCAAATTCAGGGTTTTCCAAGAGGGCGGCAGGGGGCGCCCCGGGAAGGGCCCTCGTGCACTCACGCTGTCGCCGGCCACGCCGCCGGGCCGGCTCAGCTGTCTCTGCAGCGCGGCGCACGCCTCGCGCAACCGCGGGCTGAGCTCGTACCTGCGGGGAGGCGGGCGAGGTTCAGGGGTGCCCTGAGACACCCAGCCGCCCCTCCCCCCGGCCCCTGGCACCTCGTACTTTCCCTGAGTCCCGTGCCTTCCCTGGGTCCCGGGCTGAGGCTCCGCCTCCGCCTCCGTCTCTGTCTCTGGCCCAGGGCCCCCGACGTCCCCACCGCTGGGTGTGCCCGAGTCGGATTCCCCACCGCTGTCGTCCCCGGAGCCGGAAGAGCTACTCTTCGGGGGCTGCGGGGCACCGTTTTGGCTGTCGCTGCTGTCGCTGCTGTCGCTGTCTTCCTCGCTGGACGAACTCTCATACCTGGGGACAGAGCGGAAGGCTTGCGCGGCGCGTACGGGCGGGCGCGTTCACGGCAGAGCAACCGAGCCGGCCCTGGCCGCGAGGCGCGCGGCCGCGCGGGTGCGCGCTCCCTCTGCGCCCAGCCAGCTGTCGCCGGGGGAAGGAGCAGAGCGCTCACTCTCCATTGACGACGCCGACAAACTGCAGGCTCTTGGGTCCCGGGCTGGGTTGGGCACCAGCGGTACCATCTCTCTTCTTCATGATGGATTTGAGGGCACCTGGCGGGGACCAGATGAGGACATTAAGTGTGAGTTCGGCGACCCGAGGGCTGGGGCTCGGCCGGGGGTCAAGACTCACCCGCCGGCGCTGCAGCCTTGTCCCCAGGAGGGCTCTCCCTCTCCGCAGCCAGGCAGGCCCCCTCTGCTGGGGGCTCGGTCTGCGTGGTCTTCTCCGCGCAGCCCCAAGGGGTCTGAGTGGTGGCGTCGTACTGCCGGGCTGCGGCCGCCCTCGCCGCCTCCAGCTCTCGCAGCCGCCCGCGCAGCAGCTCGCTCACTCCGCGCTGGTGCTCCAGGCTGGCATGCAGCAGCTCCAGCTCGCGCTCGGCAGCTGCAGGCACCCCGAGCAGCGCCTCGGTCACCCACGCGTCCGCCTCCGCGGTCTCAGGCGCCGCCTCCACGCCGGTCTCCCGGGTCTCTGGCGCTGCCTGGGCACCTGCCTCTCGGGTCTCGGGCACAGCCTCAGTGCCCACCTCCTGGGTCTGGGGCGACCCATCGGGGGTTCCTGGCGTCCCGTCTGCCCGGTCGAGGACCTGGCGCGCGCCCTCCTTGCTCGCTGCAGCCAACCCGTCCGGGCCGTCAGCCTGGGAGCTGGCCTTGCAGCGGACGCCGCGCTCCGAGGTGGCCAGGCGCTCGGTGAGCCGCCTCAGCTGGGCGAGCTTGTCTGGCCGCGCCTCAGCCTCCCCGTCGGGCTCGGGCTGCGCGCGCCCAGCCAGCAGCCGCGCCTTCTCAGCGCGCAGCGCGCGCACCTGCTCCTGCAGCTCCGGCAGCGCGCGCGCCAGGTCCTCCAGCTCGCGCAGGCGCCGCAGAGCAGCGGCCATCTGTTCCCGCACCTGCTGCAGTTGAGCCGGGCCTGGAGAGATGGGGGCAGGGCTCGGGGCGGGGCTCGGGACCGGGCTACTGCGGCCGGATCCCCGCGGACTGCGCAGCACTACGCTGGAAGGGCCAAGCGCGCGCTCGTGCGCCTGTGCCAGCTCCAGCCGACGACTGGTCTCTAGCAGCGTATTCTCGACACGCGCATTGCGCACGAGAGCGCGGGGCGACAGCGGTGGCAGGTGGGGCCCCCGAGGCGCCTCAGGGGAGAATGCGCCGGGAGTTCCGCCGTCATCACTGGCTAGGGACTCGCTGGATGTCCAGGCGCCTGGGCTGCGCGCGCCTGTGAGGCTGGGGTGGGGTGCGCGGGCCTGGCGCGTGGGCGGGGGTCCCAGGGCTCGACGGGCGGCGGGGCCGCCGCGCTCCAGCTCTTCCACGTACTTGAGAAAGTCCAGGTCCAGGTAGAAGCCGTAGGGCGTCTCCACGGAGTAGGGCGAGCTCAGGCTGTGTGAGCCCCCGATCGGGGCTGGGCACAGGCGCGAGCCGCCCAGATCTGTGGGCGTGACGGGCAGTGGGGTCGTCAGGTCAAGAAGATCCCGGAAAGAAGGGATGGTTGTAAGCCTCCCCCAGGCCCCACTAGGGGCCTGCATGGCTCAGCTAAGTTCTGCACCTCTGCCTTGGTGCACCCGCCCACACCCGAGGCCCGCACTCCTATCTGCCTCCGGGTCGTCGCGCCGCCACGCGCTTACTGAGTGCTTGCTGGGTGCCAAGCAGTTTTGTAGACCCTGAGGACAAGGGCAGGAACAAGACAGATATCCCTGCCCTCTTTAGGGGACAGATCAATACGATCATTCCAAATGATGATGAGGGCAAGAACAGCCACTAGGAAAGCACAGGAAGAAGCGAGACTTTGGCTCTGACCTCGGAGACCATTTCTGGTTGAGGGGACTTAGAGGTTGAGCCCTGCACAGTGGCAAGGAAGCAGCTGCGGGCAGGATCCGTTGGAAAGATCAGGACAGGTCCCACTGTGGGGTCTTAAAGGCCACCACCATGGCGAGTTGGGGTTTTAAGCAGGGTTGTGACATTCATGGAAAAGGCCATCTGGCTACTGTGTTAGAGAAACTGCATGGTTGCACACAGACACACACACACACACACACACAGCAGAAGCACCAACGGGGAGGAGGGGGGCTTGCACACACACATATCCAATTTTGCACACTCACCAGACAGGTTCTGATTCAGGGCAAACTTGGCCATGTTTCCTGAAGTAGCAGCCGTGCACACCCTGCAGAAGGCCCCGGAGAGGTGAGGACCGGGTCCCTTGTGTTCCTCTGCCCAACCATGCACTTATCCCCACGCACTGGCCCCTGCCACCTTCTTCTCTGGAGAGCCCTTGAAACTGAATTCAGTGAACGTGGGGATCCCCAGGGCCCAGGCAGGGACAAGGATAGGAGGCCGGCGAAGCATCAGGAGTGTGAGGGAAAATAAGAGCTGCTGAATTTTCTCTAATCCCTGGTGAAAATGAGAAATCAGTGCTTGGAAGATTGCGCGGGACTTATGCCTTTAGAAGCTCAAGGGGAAGCCAGATGTGGTGCACCCATGTAATCCTGGCACTCTTGGAGGCTGAGGCAGGAGGATCAAAATTTCAAGTCCAGTCGGGGAAACCGAGCAACTAGCAAGACCCTGCCTCAAAATAAATGATTAAAAGAAAGGCTGGGGATGGGGCTTAGTGCTGGAAACAGAAAGGAAGGCAGGCAGGAAGGAAATAGTAAGCTCGTCCCAGGATCATTGAAAGCTCATCTGAAAGCAGCTTCTGGAGGCTGAGGCAGGAGGAACCCTGTACGTTAACGGCCAGCATAGGCTACAAAGTGAGAGCCTGGAGCTGAGGATTTAGCTCCGTAGCATAAGCGTCTGTCTGGCAAGTGCAAGGTCATGAGTTTGATCCCCAGTACCAAAGTGAGACCCTGTCTAAAAAAAACAAAAAAAAACCAAAAACCTTGTCTGAGCCAGTCATACTGTTTCATACCTGGAATCTCAGCTATAGAGTACAAGTTCAAAGCCAGTATGGGCAGTTTAGTGATATCCTGTCTTAAAATAAAATATGAAAATGGGTAGGAGTGTAGCTCAGTATGAACAACAACTAGCAAGGTTATGGTATTTGTTTTGTTTTAGGCAGGGTCTCACTGTGTAATCCAGGCTGGTCTTGAATTCACCATGTATCCCAGGCTGGCCTCAAACTCACGGTGATCTTGCCTCAGCCTCCCAAGTATTGGGATAACAGGTGTTTGCCAACACGCGTGCCAAGATTATGCTATTTTAAAAACAGGATTCCGTGCCAGGTATTCAGTGTGAGTTTGATCCCCAGTACCAAAAAAAAAAGAATTTCTTGAATTCTTTTTCCATAGAGAAATCCAGACAATGTAATGTACAATTGTGAATCTGAATTAATCTTCCTTGCCTTTCTTTTCTTTCTTTTTCTTTTCTTTTCTTTCTTAAACGAGTCTCATTTTGTAGCCCAGGCTGGCAATCCTCCTGCCTTAGACTCCTGAGTGCTAGAATTATACCACGCCCAGCTGTGCATATGAAATTTTAACCAAGGTCACAGAGTGAGACCTTCCTAATGATGGAGACTTGTGTGCTGGCCACAGCAAAGAGTCAACCAACACATACCTGCTTCTGCGAAATGCCCCTAGTGGGGCACCCTGAGACTTTGTGTATGCCACGTAATGGAGCCACACACATCTGGGTGACCAAAGCCTCAGCTCTCCAAGGAGAGTGGAGAGGGGACTCCTCTTCAGGGCACAGATGGAGGTCTTAAGAAAGTTAAGGGATTGGGCCACATCTCGTAACGTAAGTTTTTCCCAGTGCTGGGGTGGAAACGAAGGCCTCAGACATGCTAGGCAAGCCCTGTGCCACTGCGGCATTCCCAGCCTACTGTGATGTTCGACAAAGACAAGCAGTGGTGCTTCTTTGACTTGTTAATTGGCTTGGCTTGTTAGTTGGACAAGTACTCAACCAATTATTCTGGAAGAGATCCTGAGGCCGGGGCAACTGACACACGTTTTACTTTGCGCACTGAATACCAAACAATGAGTCCTGGGACAAAGTTCTCCTGTCAGAAGGCACTGAGTTTCAAAGCCGTGGAGGACCAACATACGAATGCATGGAGTCTGGGGCCAGACTGTGGTAGAGCCCTTTCCTAGGATGTGTGTGACCCTGCGTTCCATCCCTAGCACAGTCAAATGAAACAAAACAAAATGCTGAGCAAGTTGGTGCACGCCTATAATCACACTGGGGAAGTTGAGACAGAAGGATCGCCCTGAGTCCAGCCTAAAGTACAGAGCGAGACCCTATCTTAAACAAACAAAACAAAGCCCGCAGGCTGATGAAGACAGACCTTGAGAGAGCCTACACAGAAAGTCTTCAGAAAGTGGAGAGCAGCTTGTGTCAGTGTGTGCTGCCTGAAACTGTAATCCCTGTACATCTCTCCAAGGCGGATTTTTTTTTTTTTTTTTTTTTTGGTACTGTGAATCAAACACAGGGCCTCAAAATGACCAGGCAGGCTCTGTGCCACTGAGCTACATCCTTGGCCCTCTCCAAGGTAGATATTATCATTCACCTTTTACAGGTAAGGAAACTGAGGCATCAAGCAATTAAGATGATCACCCATGGGAAAACCCCTCAGATGTGGCTCTGCCCTGCTTCCTGAGGGTCTGCTGGCCATGACTTCTCTCTGTCCTCTTGCCTGTCCTGCCTCCCCCTGGCACCAGCCAGAGCCAATCCATCCTCTCCCTGGCTGGTTGCCCACCTGCTCCCAGCATGCCTACCAGCCTCTCAGATTCCTGATGGCCACCAGCCTGGGCGCCGGACCTCAGCCTGCCCAGAGACCCCGCTCCCCACCCACCTCTGCTGGCCCTGAGTCCCCGGAGCTTCCTTCCCCACTCCAAGGCCAGGCAGGGCTCCCTCCAGCCCCAAGCAGCTGTTTCCTGTTCCCTCCCGCCAGCTGCCAGTGACAGACACAGCCTGGCCACAGGTCACCACACAGGACAGTCAGTGCTGCTCATGGCTTGTTTTCAGGAAACCTCGGGGGAAGTACAGGGTTTTGGAAAAAGCCTGGCCGGGGCTTAGGGAACTGGACCTGCTTTGGCACAGCTGGTGCCTCACGGAGGGGCAGCTCCCTCCTCTGGTGACCTGGTCACATCCGAAGCTGAGGCTCTGGGATGGAAGAGACACCCATGGTCATGCCTAAGACCTAAGCCAGCTGGAGCGGCTGGGCCGAGAAATGAGTGGATGGGCCCAAGGTGATAAAGTGCTGTATCGCTTTGGTTGTTTATTAGGGCCAGCTTCAAAGCTATGTAACCTATGGATATTAACTGTTTCCTTGTTTGTTTTGGAGGTAGGGTCTCACTATGCAGTTCAGGCTGGCCTTGAACTCACTATGTAACCGAATCTGGCTGCTACCTTGCACAATCCTCCTGCCCCAGCCTCCTGTGCACTGGGTTCACAGTCTTTCGCCACCAGCTCAACCGGATATTAACTGTTTTTGATCTTATCTAAACACTTGAAGCTTGGCCCTCTTATGATCACCCTTCCCCCATTGCAGAGAAGGAGAAACTGAGATCTAAGGAGGATGAATCCACCTGCCCAAGGCCACAGATAGCTGAGACAGGATGTGAACCTGTGCAGCTCAGTAGGATCTCTGTCCCAGTCACACATTCGAGTGCCTACTATAGGGAGCCCCTTCTGCTCCCCAGGAGGGGTGGGAGCCTGGGCCTGTGGGTCCTGCCTAGCACTGCCCCCTGTCAGGCCCTGCCCCAGTGCCTTGCTGGGGGTGTGTAGCTGTCCTCCCCTCTCCACACCCTTCCATAGCTGTCGCAGCCAGCTCAGATGCTCTGCCTGGGATCCCCTCATTAGGTCGTCAGAGGCGACATCACACACCCCCATCCCCGCCCCTAGGACTATTTCGGGCAGTGGAGCCATGATTATGAGACAGACGGGTAAGGAATGGGGTCCTGGGATACAGGGGACCACAGGGGACCCCTTCCCGGTCTGAGGTCCTGAGCAGTTGTACCCTTCACAGTGTGGGGGACTCTCAGAACCCTGGAGTGGGGGTGGAGGAGGAGAGTGGCTGGGAAGAGGGGTGCTCAGGTCAGCACCCACCCCCGCGCGCACAGCGGTGAGCTGCGCAGAGACAGGGTAGTTTCCTCCAGGAAGCTCCTTGGGCGGTCCCATCCGCTGCCCATTGTCCCCGGGTCCTGGCGGCCACCCCCCCCAACTCCGTTTCCTCATCTCTGCCTCCCCATCCCGCACCCAGCCCAGCGCGGGAAGGAAGGGCCCGGCTGCCCAAGCCGTCGCGAGCCACCATAGGCATGGATCCCCATAGCCGGTTGGAACGCTAGAAGGCAGATAATTCCCTGTCGGCGCCTGCAGTGTGGAAAGGGGGGCAATCTCCGGAATCCGGAGCCCCCACGCCTCCTGGCCCGCCACCCACCTGTGGAGTCCCAGGACAAGGCACCCACCTCGTGGCCCAGCCCGCGGAAGAGTTGGATGCACCGAGCCCATCCGTCCTCGCACCCTGAGGCCCCCAGCACCCCCGTACGTGTTCCCCGAAAGCTGGCACCCCCTGAGGCCCCCAGCACCCCCGTACGTGTTCCCGGAAAGCTGGCGCTTTACCTGAAGCCGCAGCCCCGACCTCGCCCACCCCCTCGAAGCGCTCAGACGTGGGATTATAAAGACCTGGATCCTGATGGACATCTGTGTCAGCCAACCAGCGCCCGACATTCTCTGACCTGTCCAATGGTAAGGCGTTGTGGGCGGGGATTATTTGAGGGGCGGGAGGGACAGGGCCTGTAGTGACAGCCGCCAAGCCTGGCTGGGAGGCATTGGTGTCCCTGGGTCAGCTAAATCCTGTTGGGCCCAGTGCCCAGGAGCTCGAGTCTGATCACCAGGGAACTAGGGAGACCCAGGAGGAGTCCAGGCAGAATCTCCAGGTGGGATTTGTATATGGCTGAGGGACCAGGACCCGGGTCCTTTGCACCGCAGGGTCTTTGTGGTCCCACTTTGCAGAAGCGAGTCTTACCTGCCCAGCAGCTTCTCCCTATTCTGGGGGCTCAACCTGCGTGTTCTTAACCCCTAGAGGCCCAGGTATTCCTCTCCTTTCCTGTGTCTTTGCTTTGTTAACCTAACATTACTCCCACTCTGAAAAGCAAAACTCAGGTCCATCCACCTGTTTACCCTTTCTCTGACCCTCACTGACAAATGGGCGTCGCAGCAATGGGGAGCTGGCAAGTTTGGAGCTCTTCTTTAGCTAGTGCTCAGTAAATGTTGACGTGATGGTTTAAAGTTACACTGAACCCCAGCGTGGTGGCACATGCCCATTATCCCATTTGAAGGCTGAGGCAAGAGGATTGCCATGAGTTCAAGGTCTGCCTAAACCACACAGAGACCTGGTCTCAAGAAACAATCAAGCATCAATAATAAAAAAAAATAAACTTAGCCAAGCCTGGTGGCACATGCCTGTAATCCTAGCACTCAGGAGACTGAGGCAGGAGGGTGTGCTGCAAGTTTGAGACCAGCCTGGACTACAAAGTGAGCTCAAGGCCAGCCTGAACTGCATGGGGAGACCCTGTCCCAAAAAGACCAAAAAAAAAAAAAAAAACTCTCATGAGCTTTTTTTCCCATTAATTTACCACCTACTGTATGCCAGGCACTGCGCAGGTGCCATAGTGAGGGGCACAGTGTCTGTCACCTTGGCTAAGCTTTTTGTTTGTTTGGTTTCAGATTTTGGGTTTTGTTGTTGCTGTAATTTGAGATGGGGGTCTTGCTCCGTGGTCCAAGGGCTCAGCCCGTGAACTCCTGCCCCCACCCAAGCTCAGCCACCCAAGGGCTGGGGCCCAACATGTGCAAGCAGGCTCAGCTCTGATCTTCTCACAAAAGGCGTGGGCTAAATTCATTGAGTGATTAAACTGGAGAATTCTGTACACACACGCACAAGATTGCAAAGTAAAACAGTTGTGTACATACACACACAGGTGCACACCCCCTCAGTTAAAATAAATGTACAGTTTAAGAAGTTACTCTTCAGAGGGAGTTCTCAACCTGGGATGATTTTGACTCTAAGAGATATTTAGCAATACCTAGAAGTCTTGTCTTGTCTTTTCTTTTCTTTTCTTTTCTTTTCTTTCTTTCTTTCTTTTTTTTAATTTTTAATTTTAAAAGGGTGTAAAATTAAACACAACAAAACAGAACAGAATGGGCCATAAGAAAGCATAAATTTCAAAGCTAGACAACCCAGGATCTTCACTATCTGTCACACTGTCTCCCATTCTCCTCCAAATGGTTGTCCATATCTTTGCATATGGGGAGATCATACTAAATAACATAGCCAATCTTTTCACAAGATGTGTAGTTCATTGGCTCCCACTTGCTAGGCAGGGGGGAGGGGGAGGGGGGACACGGGATGGGTGACAGGACGACATGAGATGTCTGATTCTCAGCCTACATGCAGGCAGGATCTCAGTCGCCCCCCAGAGATGGGAAGAGTTCCTTGTTCTCCCGGCACCCCAAGTCAACTGCATGGTGTAGGTCCCGATGCGCCAGGGTCTCTCTCCTTCAGGCCACTGAAAGTCTGCCACACTCTCAGCCATCACCCAGAGAGGGGAAGAGTTCCTTCTTCTCCCGGCACCCCAAGTCAACCACACAGTGCAGGTCCTGATGTGCCAGGGTCTCTCTCCTTCAGGCTGCCAAAAGTCTGCCACACTCTCAGCTGCCCCCAGAGAGGGGTGGAGTTCCTTGTTCTCCCGGCACCCCAAGTCAACCACACCATGCAGGTCCTGATGCGCCAGGGTCTCTCTCCTTCAGGCTGCT
>PVJX010018458.1:0-36492 GCA_004027295.1 Dolichotis patagonum
AGATGAAGAAATACGAATGGCAAATAAATACATGAAAAAATGTTCATCATCATTAGTCATGAGAGAAATGCAAATTAAAACCACACTGAGATTCCATCTCATTCCAGAAAGAATGGCCAAGATAGAAAACACTACCAACAACAAGTGTTGGAGAGGCTGTGGGGAAAAAGGAACTCTTCTACACTGTTGGTGGGAGTGTTGACTGGTGCAACCACTGTGGAGGTCAGTCTGGAGATTCCTCAAAATAGTCATTTCTTAAGGGTTCTAAATAGTAGCAATAAAGCAACCCACCATAAGCAATTTATAAGCATCACCTAGGAATTGAACTAAAGAAGAAAAGAAAATGAGAAGACACTTAAATAAGATGAAAACTCAGGCACCCAGTTCACCAAAGGCAACCCAGGGTGCAATCAGGTGAGATGATCCAACAGCCACATCCCTGGCCTATCTGAAATGGCAACAACAAAGAAATTGAAAGAGGCTCTAGAAAAAAATCAAATCAGAAATACTTGCTCAGATAACTACAGAGATGGTGTCTACAATAAAAACCATGCTTAGTGACTCTAGATCAGATACAGACCAAAAAAAAAAAAAAAAAAGAGGAGCTTAAAAAATTACGGACACCATGAATGCACAGCATAAGAAAGACATGGAATCCATAAGCCCAGTTCAAGCACATGTTCAGGAGAATAAAAATTCCATTGAAACTATCCACAGCAGATTAAGTCAGTGTGAGGACAGGATCTCAGATAAGGAAGACAGGCTTATGATTAGCCATTGTTTTAGTTAATTTTCTCTCATTCCAGAGACAAAATACCTGATGCTCAAAGCC
The DNA here is from genome assembly GCA_004027295.1 of Dolichotis patagonum. Lineage (NCBI taxonomy): Eukaryota > Metazoa > Chordata > Mammalia > Rodentia > Caviidae > Dolichotis > Dolichotis patagonum. Next base: position 833 of record PVJX010018458.1, read on the forward strand.
AAGGAAGGAAAGATCTATTTAGCTCACAGTTTGTGGAGGTTTCTCTCCATAATCAGCTGGCTCCAAGGCAGGGTGGCACAGCACAGGGGCAACACTTCAAGGTAGCAAAAGACAGCAAAACCAGTAAGAGCAAAAGGGGGAAGGCAAAAGCCTCTTCTCTTCCCCTATATTGTGAGCAGGCTACCACCCTGGGGAAGGTATAGCACTCACATACCTCAGTGCCTTCCTCTTACACAGGCACAGGGTGCTCACAAAGTGAGGGCCCTGGCCCCTGCTGAGTCACTTCATTAAGCTTTTGAACTTCTCAAATTGACACACTGTATTAACCATTACAGCCATTATGAAAAGAAAGATTCTTTGACAATAGCAAGGGGTCATGAGAAATCAACACAGCAGCTTCTAGAGGAGGCAAAGAAGAATAACTTGTTTGTTTGGAAGGGCCAGAGATATATTTCAGCATCACAGTGCCTGCCTGTCAAGCACAAGGTCCTGAGTTCAATTCCTGGTACTAAAATACAAAAAATGATTGGAGTAAATGAAAAAGCAGGAGATTCCACGAATCTGTTCACAGACATTCACAGACGTTATGGCAGAACACTTCCCTAATAGAAAAAAAGAATGTGACATACCGATAGATGAGGCACATAGAACCCCGGTTAGAAGCTATGTGGGGTCCAGGAACAGAAAAGTTAGATAGCGCCTGCTGAGAATCAGCCATGCTGGGACTGGGGGAAGCCCACCAGAAGCCAACTAGCAAGGCTTTCTGGTAAGCCACACAAGCCAAGCAGGGTCCAGGGAGAGAGAAGTCAGGTAGCACTTCCTGTGAGAGTTCTGGGGCCCAGGCTGAGAACCAAGAAACACTACCCCCACAAGCAACTGGCTGGTTCAGAAGACAGGCAGAGTTGACAGCAACTGGGTACAAAAAGCAACTGAATATTTGTATTGTTTGGTTGATTTTGCAGGCCTGGGGCGGGTGGTCTGAGCATCTATTGGGAGGACGAAATACAGCAAATATGGGGCATTTCCTCCTATCTTGTTTTTGAAATCCAATATTATTCTCACTATTTTGTTTCATTCCAATGAATTGCTTTGCTTTATTCAATGTTCTGTTTTGATTGGTTTTATTCATTTTGTTTGGCCTATTTTGCTATATCTGATGGAATGGACAACTACTGTGAAGGTAGCAAGATACTGTGGTGTCCATTGCTGATTTACTATTATCCTGCTTCAAAGTTCTGTACCAGTTTCACTGCTTTGTTTTGATTGGCTTTACTCCGCTTTGTGCTGTTGGGGTTTATTACCTTTAAAATAAAAAAAGATCTCTAGTTAGTTCTGAAAGAAAAAAAAAAAACCTGCAGCCAAAAACAAGATTCCAGAAATTCAACACAAGAATAGAATCTTAAAACCTGTTAGGGGAAAGAAACAAATCACTCATAAAGGAAAGTCGGTTAGAACCACAGCCAACTTCTCAGCACAAACTCTCAAGTCAAGAACTTGTAGTGAAGTACTTCAAGCTCTAAAGGAAAACAATCTTCCACCCAGATTGATATACCCTGCAAAACTATCATTCAAAACTGGTGGAGAAATAAGATATGTTCATGACAAAGACTATCAGAGGAAATGTATGACCATCAAACCAGCACTCCCAAAATATTTTAAAGGACATTGTAGAGAGAGATAACAAGGACTACAACTCCATGCACCAACAGAAGGAATCTGCCAGGCAAGGCAAACAAGTAAACAGAAGAAGAAGAAGAAAAGTAGGGGAGCCAATAACAAGAAAATAACATAAGGATAAGTCAATACATATCTGTTATAATCATCAAAATTAATGAGCTCGATTCACTAATAAAAAGACACAGAATGAATCAAGAAGCAAGATCTAACAATATGCTGCATACAACAAGCACATTTAACTCAAAAAGAAATTCATAGACTGAAATTCAAAGCATGGAAAACCATATTGCATGTGACATGAACCCAGAAATAAGCAGGGGTAGTTTTTAATTGCAGACAGAGAATTTTAAGCCAAGACTGATCAAACATAGGTAAAAAATGTCACTACATCCCTGTGAAGGGAACAATCCAAGAGGAAGACGTAATAATTATAAACATATATGCAACAAATACCAGTGCACCCAACTGCATAAAACAAATAATAATGAGCATGAAAAATCAAATAAGCACTAATACAGTTGTATTGGGGGATCTCAATCCCCCCTGTCAGAAAAAGACAGACAAACTGGACAAAAAAGTCAACAATGAAATATTAGAACTGAACCAAAATTTTGAACAAATGGACTTAGTAGATGTCCACAGAGTGTTCCACCCACAATATCAAAATACACATTCTTCTCAGCTGCACACGGGATGTTGTCCAAAATAGACCATATACTAGCTTACAGAACATGCTGAAGTAAATGGGAAGGGATGGAAATGATCCCATCCATATTATCGGACCACAGTGCAATGAAATTGGAAATCAGCTGCAGAAGAAACCGCAACAACTTCATAAAGTAACACCATCCTGGCCAACAAATGGGTCATGGAAAAATTAAAGAAGTAATTAGACAGTTAATACAATTAAATGATAGTGACAATTAAACATACCAGAACTTATTGGACACAATGAAAGCAGTCCTAAGAGGGAAATTTTTAGCATTGAATATTCGTATCAGGAAAATAGAACAAGTGCAAATAAACAATTTAATGATGAACCTCAAACTTCTAGGAAAAGAAGAGCAGTCTAAGCCAAAAACTCATATAAGGGAGGAAATTATAAAGATCAGGGCAGAAATTAACATACTGGAGACTAAGAAAACAATGCAAAGAATCAATGAATCAGAGAGTTGCTTCTTTGAAAGATTAAATAAAATTGACAAGTGCTTATCCAACCTTATTAAGAAAAGTAAACAAAAGACTGAAATCTATGCAGCTAGGAATGAAAAGGATGAAATTACAATGGACCCTGAAGAAACTGAGATCAGCTACCTCCACTTTGAACATTGTACTCCAAAAAATTGGAAAATGTAAAAGTGGACAGATTCCTAGATACATATGAATTACCATAGGTGAATCAAGAAGATACAAAAACCCTAAATAAACCAATATGAATGAAATTGAACATGTAATTATAAATCTACCATCAAAGAAAAGCCGAAGTCCTGACAGATTCGCTGCTAAGTTCTACAAAAAGTTTAGAGACGACCTAACATTACTACTTCTCTAACTCTTTAATGAAATTTAAAAGTAAGCAGATTCAAGGACTGTAGGGGAAGAGAACAAGAAATCACCAAGAAGCAAGCCCTCCCTGCAAATCAGCACCGTATGTGGGCTGCTGGGGGGAGAGCCAATGCCAGCCTCTTCCAGCACACAAGCTGGGAAACAAGAAGAGCCAAACCCCCCCCACACACACAGACACTGTAAGCAGCTGGCTGATCCAGAGAAACACAGGCTGTGATATGGCTATTGAGGTGGAATACAATTTAAAGCTTGCAGTGTTTAGTGTTTCACTGACTTTGCAGGTCTAAAGCTGGCGGTCTGATCATCTATTCAGAGGATGACAATACGCAGTGTAGCATCTATGGGGATCTCCTTCTGAGGGTAGTAGCCATTGTTGATTCCCTCTTGTCATGTTTTGAAGTCCTGTATCATTTTCATTGTTTGTTGGGTTGTGTTTTATTCCATTTTATCTTGGTTTATTTTACCATATCCAATGGCATGGGCAGCTATTTCAAAGATAACAAGATACATAGTGGTAGCCATTTTGGATTTACTACTATCTTGCTTTGAAGTCCTTTATTGTATTCCTTGTTTTGTTTTTATTGGTTCTATTATATTCTGTTTTGTTTGATTTTTTACAGTGTCTGAAGTTATCTGCAGTTATTTTGAAGGTGGAAGGAGGCACTATGGTAACCATTGTTGATTTCCTATTATGTTGAAGTCCTGTGTCACTTACACTTGTTTGTTTTGATTGGCTTTTTTCTATTTTGTTTTGCTTGATTTTGTTCTCTTTAAAATAAAAAAGAAATTTAAGGGTAAGAAATATTCCCAAATTCACTTCTGGAAGCAATCATTGTCCTGATACCCAAACTGGAGCAGGACCAACCAAGAAAGAGAACTACTGTCCAATTTCCCTAAACACAGACGTAAAAATCCTCAGTAAGATACTGGCAAACAGAACACAGCAAATCATCATGAAGATTATACACCATGACCTATCGGGACTCATTCCAGGGATGCAGAGATGGTTCAACTCAGTAAATGTAATACACCATATTAGCAAAGAAGGAAAGGAGAAAAGAAGAAAGGGAAAAGAAAAAAGGGCCAAGGACTTAGCTCAGTGGCTTAACCACCTGCTTGGCAAGTGCAAGGTTGTGAGTTTGATCCCCGGTACCAAAAAAAAAAAAAAAAATATATATATATATATATATATATATACACACACACACACACACACACACACACATGATAGTTAAGATAGTTATACTGCTAATTTCTCTTAGTTCATTGAAAAGAAAGGTTTGGGCTAATATTGTTTGAACAATTAAATGCCTATATCTTGTACTCTGAGTAACTAAAGATAACAATATGCAATCTATTAACCATGGTTACCCTCCTATTATCTTGTTTTTAAATTCTGTGGGTTTTTTTTCTCTTTAAAAGAAGAAAAATTTCTGGAAGTTTATGACAGTGATGGTACAACTCATCAAAAACTCTGAGATATTATGAAAGCAGTTCTCAGAGGAAAATTCACCCCTATCAATGCTCACATTACACAAACAGAACAATCCCAAATAAATAGCCTTAGGAGAAATGGTAAGATTCTTGAGAAACAACAACAAGCCAGTCTCAAACCAAAATTAATGTGATAAATTACAAAGAGATAGGAGAAATCAATGAAATTGAGGCTAAAATAGTACAATCAGTGAATCAAAGACCTTGTTCTTTGGAAGAATCAATAAAATAGCCCTTAGCCAGATTTATCAAAACAAAGAGAGAAAAAACTCACATCAGTGCAATTCAAAATGCCAAAGAAAAAATCACCACAGACACTATCAAAATCCAGAAGATGGCTACTGGTTTGAAAAATTGTATCCTAAGAAATTAGCAAAACTGGGCCCAGGGTGCAGACCTGTAACCCCAGCACTTGGGAAACTGAGGCAGGAGGATCACCATGAGTTCGAGGCCAGCCTGGGCTACAAAGTGAGTTCCAGGCCAGCCTGAACCATATAAGGAAACCCTGCCTCAAAAAAAAAAAGACCAAAAAAAAATCAGCAAATTTTGAAGACAAAGGCAGATTCCTAGACTTATCAAAATTATTCCAAGAAGAAATATATATGCTTAACAACTCAGTAACACAGTAAAAAGTTGACAGAGTAATAAAGAATTTTTCAAGTAAATAAAGCTGAGAACCCGATGAATTCACTGTCAAATTATTTAAAACTTTTAAGGATTCATATCACTGATACTCCTCAAGCTCTTCAAAGAAAACTGAAAGGGATGGAGTACTGTCAAACTCATTTATGGAAGCCAGTATAACCTTGATACCCAAACTCAATAAAGACCCAATTAAAAAAACTGCACAGCAATTTCCGTAATGAACATAGGTGCAAAAACCCTTCAGACGATGTTAGCAAATAGAATGCTGCACATCACTGAGATCATACATCACCATCAGAGATGCAAGGGGACTTCAACTCACATAAGGCAATAATGCAAGAAAGCACATACACAGAAGCAAGGCAGAAACCACATGATCATATCAATGCATGCACAAGAGGCTTTTGACAAAATCCACCTCCCACTCATGATTTAAAAAAGAAAGCCCTGAAGAGAACAGCTCTACGAGGACCATGCCTGAACATGACAAAAGATACCTGGACAAACCAACAGCCAGGATCATACTAAATGGGGAAAAGTTGAAAGCATTAATTCTAAAATCAGAAATAAGACAAGGATAACCACTACCTCTACTTCTCTTCAACACAGTAGTTGAAACATTAGCCAGAGAAATTAGGTAAAAGAAAGTAAAAGAGATACATACAGGAAAGAAAGAGTTGAAATGAGTATTATTTGCAGATGACATGATACTCTACATATGAGATAGGCAACCTCTTGGAATTAATAATCAACTTCAACAATGTAGCAGAACACCAGAGTAGCACACAAAAATCATTAGCATTGTGTACACCAATAATGAACTTGATGAGAATGAAATTATAAAAACAGTACCACTCACAGTAGCTTCAAGAAAAAGGAAATACCTAGGAATTACTCCAACCAAGGAACTGAAAGACATTTACAAAAAACAAACAAACAAACAAACAAATTACAGTACTCTGAAGAAGGAGATGAAGAAGACACCAAAAAATGGAAAGACGTACCCTTCTTCAGGATAGGCAGACTCAACATTGATAAAATAGCCACTCTCCCAAAACTGTGGTACATATTCAATGCAGCCACAATCAAGATACCAACAGCATACCGAATTTCACAGAATTAGAGAAAACAATCCCAAAATTCATATGGAACTAAGACAGATCCAGAATAGCAAAAGAACTTTGGGGCAACAAGAGCAAAGCAGGAGACTTTACAATGCCTGACTTCCAATTGTACTTCAAAGCAATAGTTAATAACAACTGGAACAAAAACAGATATATGAAACAATGGAACAGACTTGAGGATATAAATTCCCTTGACACACTCAGCTTTTTGATTTTGATAAAGGGTCCAAAAGCCTATGTTGGAGGAAAGAATGCCTATTTATCAAGCAGTGCTATTTGTAAAAGATTTAAACTGGACCCCTGTCTGTCACTATATAGTAAATATAAATCAAAGTTGATCAAAAATTTAAACATTAAAACAGAAACTTTAAACCTACTGGAAGATAAAATAGGTAAAGATTTTCTAAACAGACTCTCAATTGTACAAGAAGTAACTAGAATCAACAACTGGGATTATCTCAGACTAAAAAGTTATGTACAGCAGGAGAATCAATTAGTAGAGTGAAGACAGCCTAAATTTTCACCAGAGGACTAATATCTAGAATTTATGTTTAAAAAACTCAAACAAATTAAACTACCTAAAATCAAAGAGATAGTAAATTATTGGACAAGAGAAATGACCACACACTTCACAGAAGAAGAAATACAAATAGTCAACAAGTACATGAAAAAACTTTTGACATCTCTGGGCATTAGAGAAATGCAAATTGAGGAAATGCTAAGATTCTGTCTTACTGTAGAAAGAATGGCAATCACTAAGGGATCAATAACAAACGCTGCCAAGGCTGTGGTGAAAAAGGAACATTCGGACATTGTTGATGGGAATGTAAATTAGTGCAACCATGATAGAACTCAATATGGAGATTTCTCAAAGAACTAAAATTAGAAATTCCACAAGATGCAGCTATTTCCTCTATGTATCTTCCCCAAAGAGCTTAATACATCATATACAGTGATACATGCATACCAATGTTTATAACAGCACAATTTTAAATAGCTAAATCCTGCAAGCAGCCTGTATATCCATCAACAGACAACTGGATAAAGAACACAAATTATCTATATGTAATGGAATACTAACTGTTCAGCTATAAAGAAGGACAAATTTGAGATTTTTTCTAGGAAAAAGGATGCTCCTGCAAAGTACAATATTGAATAAAATGAACCATATGCACAAGCTTAAATGCCATATAGTGTCTCTCATTTGAGTGAGGCAAATTACAAGCAATGAGAATAATAAAGGATGGGTAGAAGAGGTCAAGGGGATTTATCTCTTGCAACAGTGTCTGAGTCCAAGAGAACAAGGATAAGGACTGAAGAGGAGGGGAAGGAGAAATGATTACAGGTACACCACGTTCAGGCACCTGATAACATCAAAGAATGTATTCAGTATATATCATAACATGATCTAAAGTAGTACCAACAAGAATGAAAAGTAGCATAGGGGAATTAGAGACGGGAGTAGGAAGGGAGAAGGGGAAAGGGATTAGAAAATCCCTGTAGTTTGCACATGCATCCACTATCCAAGATGATTGTAAACTGCATGTATCGCAAATGTGTACTAATAAAATTAAAGTTTTTTTAAAGGAAATGTGGCATATACATATAGCATCATCTCAGTCCACAAAAGTTTTTGCTTACAAATAATTTAGCTCACAAACAGAAACAAAATTTCATCTTTGTTTGCAAACTCTGCAGCAGGTTAGAAACGTGACTGCAGCCTTCTTTTTCACACAAACACGAATGCTGGGGCCTTTTACAGAATCATACAGCAGTGGAAGTTCATGAAGCAGGGTACCATTCTCTATGATGTATGCATGATTACCTATCACATATGTGAACAAATTATTTCATTTGCAGTAAAATGGAGGGAACTTGGGGTTATCATGTTACACAAAACAAGCCAGACTCAGAAAGACGAGTGTTACAGTTTTCTCTAACGTGGAATCTTTAAAAATGTGGCATAAAAGTAAAAGGAAGAATAGTTATTAGGTGAGATGAAAGTGGTAAGAATAGGAGGAGGAATGTAAGGAAGTAGGTAAGAGGATGGACAAACATGATTAAAACACATACCTACATGTAAATCCACATTGTAACTCCAGATTTTATAAAATTAATAGATAATAATAAGAAATATATTTTTAAAAAGAATTAAAGAGCAACACATAGGTACAGGTAATAACAATGTCCTGGCTATGAAGGAGAAGAAGGAGCTCACAGGATTCATTTTATTGCTATGATTCAAAACGTACACACACATGTTTTACACACACAAATATACACATACATGTTGCATGCAAATGTTACACATAAAACTTGAGAATATTTAGCAAGATATATTCAGGAAAAAATTAGTAGAATCTTTTGGGGGGATACACAGCCTACAGTTTGTGGAGCAGGAACAAGATTGATAAATAGGATTGACTTAATACAACAAGGACACCAGTGTCCTCGTGCCTCGCAGCTCGGTGACCTCCACCTTGAAGACACAGAACTTGCAGGTACAGAATGATTTAAGCTAGTTAGTGCACCGAAGTCCAGAGAGCGTTCATCGGTTTCCGTGCTGAGTCCCCAGAGCCTCGGACATGGATTCACATGTAGTACCCACTAATAAATTAGCATCTATTAAATACACAAACACAAACGAAAAAGGAAAAGACAGGAAGGACACAAAAGAAAGGGAAATTATCTGTCCTTCATTTTCTTTTCTCAAGTACCTCTTTCTATTTTTTTCTCTTAAAATTTTATTCCACAAATACTTATTGTCTCCTGTATGCTAGTCAATTTTCTAGAAATTAAAAATACATCAGTGATCCAAATAGACCAAATCAATCAAAGCAACAAATTAACTGTTATTATTCTTATCCGTAGACTTTACGAATTTATTGCAAGCAATGATTTCATTGTAGAAATTGTATTTTAATTAAACTATATGTGTGTATGTACGTATATGTGTATGCTTATAAAAGAATTTAATCAGTTTTTGGTTACCGGGTATTGAAACCTTGTTTTCCAAGTTAGTTAGATCGTTCTAAACTGTGGCATTAAAGGCTACTACAAATAGCAAATATTGCTCTGGTATTGAGGCAGCGTATTTAGGAAAAGGAATAAAATGTTAAATTCATTTTGAATAATATGGTTTTCCCGCATTACAAAGTTCTTTTATAGAAATGATTGTATAATTCTTTAAAGTAGTTGGACATGATATAGTCATAAAAACCTAGCAGGGTCAGATGAACAGTAAGGTGCAACCTTAATTTCATATTGTTGAATACGACTGGCCAGTGCAGACATCTGGCATCATTTTAGCAGACACAGACTGCTCCAGGGTGGAGCCTCCTGGAGGGGTGCTTAGTCTGCATTAGTCCTCCAGCTCTCTATCAAATTCTTGTTTTATTGATTAAAAGAAAGAGATTCACAGTTACATATGTGAATTTGAACTGGACCTAACAGTCTGTTCATTATCAGAGTCCTAGTTATAGGTGTAATTTGCTTAACTATGGTGCCAAGATAGCATTTCATTAGTATTCTCTCCCAACTCCAGGGATGACTGTGCTGTAATATAGAAAAATCCCCCTGCAAGATGGAGTCCTTGGGTAAATAATATTAGCGTCCTATAACCCTCAGGCTTCTCTTTATCTCACAGTGCCACACATGCCTGCACACACTTCACAACTGGAGCCCCACAGTTTAAGTCCAGTATTTTAATTAAACTGCTTCCTTCAAAATCCCAACTGTATTTTTATTCCTGAATTTGCTTTCCTTTTGTTAGTTTACAAAAATGAAAGTAATTTGCTCGCATACTTTTTTAATTCCTAAAATAATTTTATTTGTATGTTCGTAGATCAGTTTCAGATCCAACAAGAAGCCAGATAGGACCCCCAAATGGCTGTCAGATATGAGATTTGTGATTCAAATTCCCACTGCCTAGCATCAGAGAATTATTTCAAGAGGTACAGAGAATAAATGTGTAAGAGCACAATACACACTAGTCAAAAGGAATACCCCCAAATGTGTTTTAATCATACAGAAAGTTCAAGTGGTTTTATAACCCGAAACACTCTGGGCTCCCCCAGGGTGCTAAACTGTAAACAGTAGTGCTAAACTGGGGACCAAGTCTTTAACACATGTGCCTTTGGGGAATACTTAAGTACCACAGTATGGCAACATAGCTACTTTCTACATCCAGGGATGGAGAGAAAGGCATGGGTGATTTTCTCCTTCCTGACACCGTTCAGCAGGGCAGTAAGGAATTTCTCCTGCAAGCTTCCGTTTATTTTACCTACTAGGCGTGATTGATGGGAGGTCCCTAACATAGGGCTGCCATACTTGGCATATAATACAGGTCAGCTGGATCAAAGAATGCTTTTAAATATACGTTGCAATGCTATATTTAGCCTTCCTGTATTTCAGTTACAATCTACCTCAAGAACAGAGTGATTTCATACCACATTCCTCAAGAAGGAAATTTCAAATTGATTGTAGGCTTCCTCAAGCTCTGTTTTTTTCTTTTTATGCTTACATTTGCCACATTTTGCCATAAATCCTGTCTCATGGGATGACTGAATGATTGCACTGAATATTGCTCTTAATCTCTTCAGGACACTGTATTTGATTATGTCATGATGATGATGATGACTTCCCAACTCTTCCAGAGAAGATGGTTTACTCGGGGCCAGTGTCTTCTTCCTGTGGGCTATAGTATGCCAAATTCTGTCATAAAGAAAACCCTGTTAAAAGTACTTCTTAAACTGGATCAAATTACTTGCTACTCTAAAAGAAGTTTGTGCAGTCATAGAGCCTTTTGACATAAATTCATAGAAAACACAAAAGATGGCTAGTCTTCAGGGAATATAGACTTCATTCCTGGCTCTAGTAATGACTTGCTCTGTATATGTAAAGTAAGTCATTTCAAGACCTTTATCATCATTTTGGGGCTCATAATAATTCCAGCCTCTCCTACCTGAAAAGTATTGTAAAACTAAGATGAAAATTCCTTGAAAAAAATATCAAAATCTTGTGGAAAAATGTTACGTTACTAACTGTTTAAGTGACTACTTCACAAAAGGATCAGACTGCATAAAATTGTGAGATATGAACTCTTTTTCAATAAATGGTCTCATTTTTCTTGTATATTTCCATGTTCAACGAAGACTTTCAAGAACTATTTCTAAATCTTGCCTCTTTGAGAATACTGAGGAAAATGTGTTTTGCAATTTCCTGGTCATTCTAGACCAGTGGCACAAGCCTCTTAGAGCACCTCCCTGCGACACATGGACCATGGGCTCACCACCACTGTGCCAGTGCATGGGCTATTCTGCTGTGCTGCAGGACACAAGTGAACAAGAAAATAAATCCATTAAAAAGATATTGTTCTTCTGAAAGCTTCAAAGCCCACTGAGATTCAGAGGAGAGTTTGACTTTTCACTACCTGGAGGTGGTCACCGTGGTTTCACAGCAGAGTTGGTCCTCCGAATCCGTGGGGTCCACATCCACAGATTCAGTCAATACAGACTGAAAATATTTTTAAAGAAACTGCCTCCCTACTGAACAACTATAGATTTTTTTCATGTCATTGTTCCCTAAACGGTACAGTAAATAACTATTCACCTAGCATTTGCACTGTATTAGGTATTATAAGTAACCTAGAGCTTATTTTAAATCTATGGAGCCTTGCATCATTTATGTGCAAATACTGTGCCATGTTATATCAAGGATTTGAACATTTAAGGATTTGTCTCCAGGGCAGAGGAGCCCAGAGCAAATCCCAGGACTGTCCAGGAGGTACGGCTGTGCTCTGTGTCTCTGGCTTTGTTATTGCTCATCGTTTGTCACAGACCATGGCTCCACAGTACTGTTTCTCATTTTCTCCCTTTTCATATACACAGTTTTATCAAGGAGAGTGGAAGTTCCCACTCAGGGCATTTTTGCTCCTCTGTTGCTCTCTGTACTACAAGGGGTTGGAGCTAGAAATTTCTTGAGGTTCCTGTAAATATCTTTATGCCATCTATAAACCCTATGTACCTAAAACATTTAAAGCTCTTTGAAAGTATTGAAAATGCTGAGTAGCTAATATACCTCCAGATGCATTAAGAATTACTGTGTTGTTTGTTAAATTCCTCCCTATTATCAAAAAGTAATGGAACTATGTGCCTGGTGGCTGGTGGACCATCTCAGTAGTTATCATATTCCTTCATTTTGAGCACATCTGAATAAATATTTCAATGTTGCTGCAATTGAGATAAGTCTCACAGTGAATGTGTTTATTTAATTTGTTGCTGTCTTTTTGATTATTAAAAGTCATTATTAATAATTATGAATCTTCAACTGAATATTTAGATTAAAGAAATAATGTTTGTGCTCACTTTGGCAGCACATATATTAAAGAAATAATGTTTTATAGTTATTATACACAAAATTCAAAGATGCTACATGTAGACATTGTGAGAAAAATTAATATTATATTCTATTTTATGATTAAAAAGACAGAAAAGAAAAACAAAAAGCCATACAGTAATATTACATTCTTAATACTAACTCTAATCATCATTGTATTTCTCTCTTCTCACCATACCTCCTGTTGTTCACCAAAGGTAAATATAACTGGCATATAGCTATTTGTTCCATTTTTCATTTTAACATATAATTTTCTCTTTCATATGTATAATTTAACATGTCCATTATATTTATTGTATGTTTTTATATCAATGAATAACATAACAGTTGCATAACTTTTTGTATCGCTCTGCATTATTTTGAAAACCACTTAATACATGTAGAAACAATTTTATATTGACACACGCACCAATGTGTGCCATTGCAATCTTCAGCAAAGCACTCGATCGGGCCCTCTGCCTATGTGCTGGACACAGCTCCAGCGAATTGTAAAAGCAGATGGCGCATAGCTTCCCTATTCTGCTCTGGTGACATCATGTTTGTAGCTTTAACACGGTGGGAATGTTTATACCATGGAATGGGCCAAGCCTGCAGATCAAGCCCCCACATGGCAAAGCCAGTTGTTAAACATTTATCAATGAACCACTGACGTGTATCAGGAAAACACTTGCTATATATTCTCTGAATCATTGTTATTAGCATTTCACTGGTCTACAAAAATTCTTGGTTTTTAAAGTTTTTAGTTTTGATATAATATCTTTGTTTTCCTTTATGCTTGATTGTTGAAGAAATCATTCCCAAATCCAAGATGTGGGAAGATAGAATATTCTATTTTATTCTTACCTTTTTAGAATTTTTCATATTCAGTCAATGATATTTTTGCTGCTTCTTTTTCCTTCTTTTTATTCTAAGCATCCAGTGAAAATTCTAGCAACTAACAGTTGCTTAATCGGTACTTTTAGGAAGAGAAGTGAGATTTCTTGAAGGTGCGTTTGTTTCTTAGACGTCCACTTGCCAGGAGACCCACTTGGGACCCCTCTGGTTTCTCAGGAGCTGTTTCTCAATAGAACTTTCCTACTCTTAACCTCCATTGTCCTCAGGAATTCATCCTTTGGTTTCAGGGGACACAAACGGCACATCTGACATCTAGTAGATTGAGAGTTTTACTTTCCCCGTATTATTTTGGAGGCCCAAGTGAGATCCTCCAAAGAAGATAAGAGTTTGCTTTTGTTTCATGGCACTCCCACATATTTTTAATATTTTCTGGAATGTGACTCATTTAGGTAATAAAAATTGTCATCTTTTGCTTGTCAGTTGTTGTGCCTTGTCTTGTTTGTTTGTTTGTTAATATGCTGATAGATTTAAATTGAGAACATTGGGAAGATTGTGGTATCTTCAAATTTAAGTTTCTTTGATGGGATATGTTCATTTTTCCAGGCAGGGCCTTATATTCCTGTTTGATATATACTTCATTTAGACTTACTTATACACAAGTTGCTAAACTTACTTGTATTTCTTCCATGGCTTGTTTGCTGGTTATGAGACGGCTCATTGTCTTATTTTATTATTTTAAACAGTTTTCTTCTATGGCTTTTTAAATATCTAATTGCTTTGTAGCTTGTATCTGGGTGCTTTTTGGCAGTTCATCTCTGTTACGGGTGTTTGCTATCATTGTTAGTAAATGGTAATATGGTTCTCCTTGCAATTCTGAAAATCTTTTTTCCACTTAACTGGAAACTCTTGGACCTCTAGGAAATGAGTGTTCATCTGTAGGACACTGAAGACAGCTAGTCCTTTAAATTAGGAACAGATAATCTTGTTTCTGGAGCAAATGAGACTTTGGAATTTTTCTCATGCATCTGGCAATAGTGAACTCTCCTTTTGTTCCCTCCCCATAAAATATTTCTCTATTTCTCATAACCTAAACTGTTTCTCCATGAATCATATTTATCTAATTTGTAATTTGAGGGAGAAATACAATTAAAATTTAGAGCAAAATAAAATAGGATGTGAGTATGTGCAGGTTCTCTGGCCTCCACTCTTACTCTTCACTAGATCACTTCACAAATCACAGTCTAGATGGTAAGTTATAAAACTAGTGCATGAAATTCTCAGTCCTAGAAATATCTTTTCTAAGTAGTTATTTATAGACTAAAGCGGAAGCAGTTCCATTAACTAGTATAAATGTCCTCATACTCAAAATGTTTGGGCACTGCCAAGCTAGATGTTCAGCAGTTTAGAAAATAGATTCCCAAGTGTTTACCTAAAGGCCAGAATTTCAAATTTGTGCCAAGCTGTAAAGTTGAAAAGTTGATCTTGGCTCACTAACACCTTCTATTTTGGACTATTTTTTATTCCACCAACCACATTATTTAAATATTTAAGTCCTTAAGACTGAGGATTTATTAACTTTTTAATAACTTTTCCTGTTCTCATAAGTTACACAATGGGAACAAAAGCAAATAGATCCATTCCTAATGTCTAGAGTGAGACAATGTACCAATATAAATGATCTGGCTATGATTACAAATTGTTAGTCTTTTGCAACCAGAATTACTTCATTAACTATGTTTTGTGCAAATCACTTTTTTGCACTAATTTCCTATATCAAGTCCTAAGCTTATGGTTCAAGCCCTACTGTATTGTGCACCTTGAGAAGTCAGCGTCTGGGATGTAATTACTAGAAAAGTACAAAAAGTAAAGAAATTAAGTGGGATGATACTATGAAAAAGACAAGGCAAAATAAAAATCATCTACATGCTAAAATTTTATATGTAATATGTTTTTGTATATGCACATATAAGTGGTAGAAAATTTCAACTTCAAGTGGGTACTCATTTGTCTTAAAGTGGTCAAATATTTACATATTCAACTTTGAATTAAAAAGCGGCCATATATAAAGTATTAGAAATATATAGAGAGAAGTGTGTCAAAAAGATGAGGTGCAATTGTGAATTTCAAGAGAGGATTACATACTCACCTAGGCAATAATGTTCTGACTACATTCGTGGCCTGTTCTAAACTCCGAGCTCCGTAGGGGAAGGGTCCTGTTTAACTGGTCTTTTACGGTGTCCTAAGTGCTGTCTCTGACTTGTCACTTAGGAGTTTCATGCTGAACCAACTCTCTTTATTGCTGGTTGTGTACAGTGTCTAATTGTATTAATGCCAGATATTCAAGACCACTCTTATAAAAAGTTGAAGTACCGCTTAGTGGCTGCAGTTTTTGCTTCACTCATAAAAAAGCATTTCTCTCTAAACATCATGTAGACACTGACCAAGATTAAGCAGCTCAGATTATCCACACAGAAAACAAGAGTTTCCCTTAGTGCCAAAATTCAGCTGCACTGTGGTCTACATTTTATATCTCAACTGCTTCACTAACCAGTCATGGAAATGACAGAATAAATGGATGCATTTTTTACACATGCACAAAACAACTCCATTTTGATGAATTCCAGTCCTTCTGCCTCTCTTGTGTGAGAGTTCTGCTAGAGAGAGCCTGAAGGACTTGGCCCATAATTTGAGAATGGAGCGGAAGCAGGGAATTAGCAAAGCTGAATCATTATAATGCTTCCCACTGAAGCACTTCTAGCGCTCTCAGTTCAGGCTTTATACAGTCTACCCACGAAGCTGGCAACGCCCCAGACTTGAGAAGCTACAAGCCACGCAGTGCATCCAGAGGCTTCTCAAGCAAGGAGGGACGCAGTTCTTTTTCTTTTCTGATCACCATCAAAAGAATAAATTACTAAACAATGGACAATCCTCTTCCATTTGGAAAATACGAAGCATGTGAACAGTAGTATTCCCAAATGCAACAGCTACCTTAACGGCATAGGTGTAGACCTCAACTAAGAATCTAACTCCTAATTATTTAACCCTTGAAAAACACAGACTTCATACTAAGTGAACATTTCAATAATATTGCAAAATTATCTACAAAAATGGTATTAGAAAACTATTTCTTCGTGGTGTTGTGATGAGATCTTTCTTTAGAATATCAAAGTCCTTGTCAAACAATTATACAGATTTTTTAAAGCAAGCAGATCTTCAGCACAAGAAACAGAAACCTCTATGAGCGTAACTGTCTGGAATGCCCATGTGACTGTGATCCTATCCTGTGATGGTTTCCTCTATTTTGAAGCTGTGTGTTTAATGACATCCTTGATACATTATCTCTACTGCTGGATATGCTTCCTGATACTGCTGAGTTGAGCAATTTCTGTGCAACATGAGCAAAACTTATCTTTCTGTCTGTGAAGTTTCTTCTGTATTCTGCAACCTATGAAAACAAATGACAAATGTAACTTCGTACTATGCTAGTGGTTAGAAATTTCTAACTACTTAAAACCATTGGTCGGAACCAGTGGTTTCCAATTCAGATTAATATATGGCTGTTTAAGCCACAGAGAAAATAAAGACATCTAATCAGGGTATTCTTGAAGTCAGTAGGGCCACATGCTTCCCATCAGTAATCCCATACTGGAAAACACTTTCTGAAAGTTACATTTATTGATTTATTTTTAAACTTCCTCCGTGTCTTGCTGTAAGAAGACAAGCCTCCATAAAAAGTACAGTTCTGCAAAACAGAAAACAGCAGAAAGCTGTGAAGCTGACACACAGTGTTTATGACCTTCTAAAGATTCTTTTTAGCTAGTAACTAGCAATATTGTGTCACACATGTTCTGGCAATGGAGAGTAAAAAAAACTTGTGTGTTCTGTAAAGATACCTCGTATGAAAGCAAAACAGATGTCTGTTTG
The DNA here is from genome assembly GCA_004027295.1 of Dolichotis patagonum. Lineage (NCBI taxonomy): Eukaryota > Metazoa > Chordata > Mammalia > Rodentia > Caviidae > Dolichotis > Dolichotis patagonum. The sequence goes on from PVJX010018458.1 coordinate 18,493, forward strand.
TGTGTGTGTGTGTGTGTGTGTGTGTGTGTGTGTAATGTCTTGTATCTCAGGTCCCCCCAAAGCTTCATGAGTTCATCAATAGGGCTTTTTGAAGGTGATTGGCTCTAATGTGTGTGATATTGGAATTAAGGGTGTGTGGTAACTAAATGGGTTTGTCATAGTTCTGGGTGTAGATAATGGAAACCCAATCAATAGCCTTATAGCTTATATGGTATATAAAAGGAGGGAGGGAAGGAAGGCTTTCTGCTGTTGGTTGCTGCTTGGCTGCCTTTTGCCTACCACAGCTGAACTGTTTCTCCTGAGAGATACCCCTCTGCCATGCTGCCCTGCCTTGGAGTCAGCTGACTATGGCCTAAAACCTCTACAAACTGCATTGAATAAACTTTTCCTCATCTAACTTGTGGGTGTCATGTATTTTGTCTCAGCCATTAGAAAACTAAGACAATATTCAAGGAAATTAAGGTTCAACTGTATAGAAGAAAAATCCCAGTATACTCATTATAATACCACCAATTTGTACAAGAATGAAGGACTTGAGAGAATAAATAATAAACTAATTAGCTACATATATGTCTAAAGCAAGGCCAATATATGAAAAATTACTGGCAATGAAGTGCTTAAAGTAAAGGACTGAACAGATATTGTTATGACAAATTAATTTGTCATGCTATAAAATGTAATAATTCTAAATGATTTAAAGTGTAAAACTCACAGTAAAAATTATATATGTCATCAAAATACATTTGTAAAGCCACAAGAAATGTTTTAAAAAGAAATAATGACATTTCACAATTGACAACATCACTAATAAATATATTCTGAACTAATAATTATATTCTGAACATATAAAAACTGAAACAAGTAATGGCAGTGCCCCAATTTCATAGGAGATAGGAAAGATACATTAATCAATTATTACTACACATCTGTAAATCCATCCATAAAAAAATATCAGTAGTAAGACTCAAAGTTCAAGACAAAAAAATGTACAGGAAATTTACTCATAAGTTACTTGACTTGAGAACAAACAGCATTTACAAAGTCATATAATAGAGTGTCTGCTGATCCAGTGAATGTGAGTTTGAGTGTGAGAAATACACAAAAACTAAAGGGATGCCAGTGGTTAATTTCTCAAATTTATATCTTAAACAGTAAGGAAAGCATTTGTTTAAAATAATATGGACCCATGAGGTAACAGACAAAAAGATAAAAATCATTTCAGAGGCAAGTCTGGTAGAGTAGAATTTGCAAAACAGGACACTGTTGTTTTTCATAAATCTTTTAATACAATAGCCAGTTTTGTGATCATGGTTACTCTGAAAATTGAATTTATTCTAGCACAATTAATAAGTTATTTATTTGGGAACAATCTAAACATGACTCGAATTTTCCAGTTTTTGTCTTTAAGCAGCACTAAAGGCATTTCCCCTGGCTGAATCAAGAAGAGGGGATATACTAAGAGCACACGGTCCCCTCAAAGGCGTACCAGCCACTTCCACTTGCCATGTGCATGACTACACCCATACTCACCCCGTGTGGACAGTACGTAACTCATCAAGAATTGCAGTAGGAATAAGTATAACTGCTTCTTCTTTGTCACATAAACATTGGTACTTCTGAATTTTTAAAAATTTCTGCTTGCAACTATTTTTTAGAATATTATTGCCTGTCTAATCATTGAGTCAAATCAATGTTTTACTGATGAAGTGTTTGAATGCCATATCTCAATCTCATTTTTACCCTGAAATGTCCGTTTGTTTCTGGTTGGTTTATTTGATGTCTGCTTCTTTTTTAATTAATTGATTTTATTTTAGAGCTTTTTTCAGTTCATAAAAACTGAAAAAATACAGAGTTCCCATATACAGTTTACTAATTAACATTAGTAATTATCCATTGCTAATTAACATCCTGTGTTTGTGTGATATATTTGTTACATTTGATAGGCCAAAGCTCACACTGTATTAGCTGGTGTTAGGATTCCCTTTTGTGTTGTATATTTATTTATGGGCTTTCCCAAACACATAAGGTCATGTACTCTCAATTACATAACATACAGAAACATACAGAACATACATAACATAACGAAATCTCTCACTGTACTAAAACCCCCTGTCATGGTTTATGTCAGTGGCCCCCCAAGCCTCATGCAATCACCGATGTGGCCAAATCTAGCGTCCGTGATTGGTTCATTGTCTAGTGCTTGGATTGGTGGTGTGAGTGCTACACCCGCCCAGGGGTGGAGCCAGTATACAGTATGGCAGGAAGAAGACTTGTCTCTCTCTTGCCTGCTTCACACTTGCTGTTTGTGGCCACCATGAACAGCTGCCCCTCAGCTGTCATTTTGCCTTGGAGCCAACTGAGTATGGACTGAAACCTCCAACTTGTAAGAGATAAACCTTTCCTTCCCTAACTTTGGATGTCAGACATTTTGTCTCAACAATGAGAGAGAAAAGTAATTACAACACTCCCTGTGGCCCACCTATTCATCTACCTCTTCCCCTAACTTCTGCAACAGTTCGTCTTTTCATTACCTCCACAGTTTTGTCTTTTCTCTAATGTCATATAGTTGGAGTCATACTATGGAGACTTTTCAGATTGACTTCTTCAACCGAGCCCTGTGCATTAAGGGTCCTCCATGCTTTTTCAGTAAAACTAGTGGCTATAAGATGAACCACTAGCTTTCACAGTCCGGACTATTTTTCATTCTTGTAAAGTTGGATATGTTTGCAGGGAAGGGTGGCTAAGGGACCCAGACAACTTCGTTTGCGGGCTTCCCATCTTCAATCAGCTCCTGGAGTTTCCATCAGCTCCTCTCCGTGCATAGGGAAGAATCCTATGCGATTCACACAGTCACACAGTGACAGTCACACAGGAAGCTGCTGAGCAGGCTTTGGAGACTGAACCCGTTTGCACACACCTGGTTATAGGGCCTGGCTGTGCACTGCGGAGACAGAAGGATCGCTTTGCCACCTACACCACTTTGCACTCTGTTAATGAGGATTTTGGTCTTCTTAAACTCATTTTTCCTTTCAATTTTGCATAAATCCATCAAAATATATAAATACCTCTTATTGTTTCAGCCAATTCTCTTCTTGAGCCTAAATTACAATAGTTTTGGTATCAGTTATACTAGTCTCTTAGGGTCCTGTGCTCAAACAGTAATTTTGTTATCTAAGATTTATTCATTCTTTTAAAAAAAATTTGCAACCTCTCTGAGCTCATCCTCCATCCTTCAATCAGACCATAGCACATAAATCAACTCAGATTATCACCTATCCTATTTCAAATGTTCACAGCAAGATTACGTGTTTTACCAAGGAAGCAAGGTTAACAATTCTTCCTGTGATTTCTCATTCCTATGCTGTATCTTTCATTTTTAAGATTAAGTACATTTTCATTGAACGTTTTCTAAGTAGTATAAAACAACTACCTAGTGTTTCTAGCCTGCATATTAAAAACCAGTGTTTAGTTATGTATCAGTGGTATTCATTAGGGTCAATTCTTACAGAAGAGCTTTATTGTTATGCTTATATGATAGAAGCATCAATAAGTGAATTATATTTGGGGAGTGAAACACCTTTAAAACACCTTTACCAAATAATTCATTCCTAAAATTGTTTTTATTTCCATGATCACATTCAATATTGTTCTCCAGGTATCATTTGATTTTAGCAAAATTTCATAAAATATTTGGAAATTGTATAGAGTGTCAGTTATTATCACTATACAAAAATTATTTTGTTATCACTATACAAAAATTATTTTGTGTGCTTTCTTGCTGGCTTTTCCAGAGCACTTCTACTATTAACTTGTCAAGATGTACAAAATGATCCATAGGAGCTCTTAATACTTACATGTATTATGTTTAAATTAAATACTATTTACATTTTTACTACATTGAATCTCTACCATTTTTACTTTCTTCCTTTATTTTTCTTACTAATGTTTTATTATATATGTGAACTTCTTAGTTCAATTTTCTGTATAATTATATAATTTTAAAAAGTTGACCTTTTGTAAAGACAGTGAAAGACCTTCATTAAAGCACTCCTTATCTGTGATATTTTTAAAGTTTCAGTAAAATACCTATGATATTTTTAAAGTTTCAGTAGAATAGGGATGAAGAGTAGCCCAGTGGTAGAGAAATTGCTTAGCATACGCCAAGGGTTTGATCCCAGCAGGTTGAAAAGTTTCAGAGAATAAATTCTATGCATATTGAGGTCTTCATCTTTTAATTAATTAATCACTTAATTAAAACTATTTTAAAATTAACTGAAAATTATGACAGACTGGAAATCTTGTCATCTGAGGCTATTAATTGAATTTGGGTTTCAATTTCTATAAACAAATTAGCAATCAATTGATAAATGAATCCATAAAACACAAAAAAATTATAAGTGATGTTCTTCTTTAAGCATATTAAATATTTATCACTATGGAAAATCATATTTCTAAAGTGATTCCCGAGAGAAAAATTCTGTGCAAGTTACTAAATCAGTAATAATTTTTGGTGTTACTATATCACCACCTACTGGAGGGTCAGTCACAGGAGGTGAAAATCCTCAGCAGTAGCAGTGTTTATAAATTTAGGCATTCTGCCATTCACACAATTTTTTAGGTTTCTGAGGTCCTGAGTCATTTCTTTATGCACATAATAAATAGACATGGAAGTGTTAAGCAGGCTTCAATGACTGGCCCCTGACCATATCACTAATTATATACATGAATATTACATCAGACTAATTGTATGTAGGACTCCAGTTCTCAGTGTCAGGACCTTTTCTGCTTCAACAGCTCCAAGGTGCCAGATCCAAGTGGGTGTCAGGGTCCACTTCAGCAAAGGTGAAAACACTCCTGAAATAAAAATAATGTTGTTTTATATATAGAAATTATTTTTCATACTAATAGCTTTCCCGTTTTCATTTTACAGCCTCATTTTGTCTAAGAATAATTAAGAACTGAATGTCTAGTAAGTTCCTATGTTTTCTCCTACAGCTGTTGATTGACTTCTTTAGTATGAGTTGACTGTGTTTCTCTCCCTCTTTCTTTCTTATTTTCTCACTCACAGTTAAAGAAAAAAAGGTATCATTTTTCACCTCTTGGACTGAAAATATAAAAGACTGCTGGAAAGGAGTGGGGAAACAGGAACCCTGACGAACTATGAGAGAGAAAAATAATGGTGATAGATAATTATTTGCTATCGTTTGACAGTATCTATCCAACAGAGAAATCACACAGCCTTTGACCCTGCATTTCTGTTTCTGGAATGTGTTCCATACATCTTTTCATAAATACCCATTGCTTCGATTTTGGTAATGATGAAGCAAACAAACCTGGAAAGAAGCAGTCATGATTTTTATCTAATATGTCCCCCAAAAGCCTTACTTCGTGGAAGTGTAGTTTTTGTAAAGTAATTCGATCTTGAGGGCTATGACTTCACGGTTTGATGACATTATCGGAGGTGATGGAAACACCATCCTTGGTGGAAGGATGTGTGGTCCTGGGGACGGTATGTGCTCCCGGCCACTTCCTAGCTGACTCTTTGTCATCCTCATGGCTCTCCGGCTGCCATTAGGAGAGCCGCTCTGCTCTCCCCACAACCTGCCATGATGCTTCCCCTCACCACCAGGCCGGAAGCAACAGAGCTGAGTTGCCTTTGACTGAAACATCAATTTAGATGAGACAAAACATATCTTTGCCTCTGTAAGTTGCTACTGTCGGATTTCTTTTTTATCTTATGGGTATATTTTGATATAGTGGTAGCATTCACCATAGGGAATTTGTACCTGCACACTGTATATCTTGCTTCTTTTTTCCCATTCCCCTCCCTTCCTTCCCACCCCCTTTCCCTCTTAAATCACAAAAGCTTTGTTTTCATTTTTTTGTTCTATTCTTCTTTTTATTGTTCCTTCTCCTCCCCTCACCTAGTTGCCCTTCTCATTTGAACATTTCCTTCCCATTTTCCATTTTGGTTCTTAATTACATTTTGATCCTTATTTATACTTTCAGTATCTTGCATCAGAGAAATGCTATGATATTTCATGCATCCAATTTATTTCACTTAAGGGTATGGTTTCAAGGTACATCCATTTAGCTAGAAATGTCTCAAGCTTCCCTTTCTTTATGGCTGAGCAGTACTGCATTGTGTACTAAAAAAACCAAAAACAAAACAAAGAACCACTTCTTTATCCATTCAGCAGCTGATGGGCATTTTGCACTTTTCAAGATTTAATTACAAACTGTGCCACTATACGCATGGGTGTGCATCGCTGTGGTATGATGCTTTTAATTCTTTCAGGAAGATACCAAAAAGGGAAATACCAGGTCAAATGGAACTTCAGTTCCAAATAAATTTTAGCTTCCGTTTTTTGAGAAATCTTTGTGTCTTCCACAGTGGTTCCACCAGGTTGCACTCCCAGTAACCGTGGAGAAGGCTTTCTGCTTCCCCACAACCCTGCCAACGTTTGTTCCTGGGTGATTTCCTGATGCTAGCCATTCTTTCTCAGCATTGTTTTAATTTGCATCTCTAGAGTGATCGTGATGTTGAACATTTTTTCTTATGTTTAATGGCCATTTATATGTTTTCAGCTGAGACATGTCTATTCATTTCAAATTCCCATTTTTGGATTGGGTCTTTAAGTTTGGGGTAGAGATGTGATTGTTTTTAAATTCTTTATGTATTCTAGCTAGTAGTCCTTTGAGGAATATCTGCCAACACTGTCCTCCCCTGGACTGTGGGTTGCCTCTTTGTTAATGGTCCTCTTGATGTCCAAAAGCTTTTTAATAAGATGAGATCTCAGTCATTGATTCCTTGTGACAGTTTCTGTGCAGTTGGGGCTAAGTCTCTGTCTACACCAATGTCTCCAAAGGGTCTACCTATTGTATCTTCCAGAAGATTTAGTGTTTCTGCTTTAATATTTAGATCTTTGATCCATTTCAATTTTAGTTTAGTGCATGGTGAAAGATATGGGTCTAGTTTTAATTTTTGGCAAGTGGAAAGCCAGTTTTTCTAGCATCATTTATTAAAGAGACTCTCTGACTTCCACTGATAGTGTTTGGCCCCTTTGTCAAAGATAGGGTGGCTGAACACATATGGAGTTCTTCCTGAATCTTCTAATCTGTCCCATTGACCCTTGGGTCTGTTTTTGTTTTTGTTTTGCCAGTACCATGCTGTTTTTATCACAGTAGCTTGATAATGTAATCTCAAGTCAGGATTGTATGCAAGGATTGCGATGTCCTTGCCTTGCTTTTGTTGCCCAGAATTGTTTTTGTCATCTAGGTCTCATTGGGTTCCAAATAAATCTTAGTTCTGTTTTCTCTAATTCTATGAGATATGTTTGGAATATTGTGATTGGAATTTCATTAAGGCTGTGTAACAATTTTGGAAGTAAGGCCATTTTCACTATATTGATTCTTCCTACCAAAGAACAAGGGTTGCCTTTCCATTTTCTGATATCCTCTGTGATCTCCTTTTTCATAGTACTGTACTTTTCAATGCAAATGTCTTTTACTTCCTTTGTCAGATTGATTCCCATGTGCTACATTCTGGAGGAATGCTATTGTAAAAGGTGTTGCTTCCCTAGTTTCTCTCCCTGAGTTTGTTACTCATGTACAGAAAGACTATTGATTTTTAAGTGCTGACTTTGCATCACCCTATGTGACTGAATTTGGTTATTAAATCTAAAAGTCTCTTAGTGGAGTTTTTGGGGTATTATGTCATCTGCAAATGACAATAATTTAACTTCTTTTTTTGCTATTCTTATTACTTTTATTTCTTTCTCTTGTCTGATTGCTCTGGCTAAGATTTCCAGGACTATTGAAAAAGAGTGCTAACAGCTTGTCATTGTTTGATTGTTTGATAATTTTTTTCCTGCCTCAATCTTGTAACCTGAATAACTACTTCTAAATAACAATATGCAAAATAATAACTAGTGTTAATTTCCTACTTTTTTTCAAATTCTATATCATTTCTATTTTTTTGTTTTTTTAAATTTAAAAAAATCCTTTTAAAAAAGTGGTGACAGTTTGATTCAAAATTGAATCAAGAAGATACAAATATTCTAGACAAGCCAATATCAGTCAGTGAAACTAAAGATGTAATTAAAAATCTCCCAAAAAGAAAAATCTAGGCCCTGACAGATTCACCTCTGAATTTTACAAGAAATTTAAAAAAGATTTAATGCACTACTTGTCAAACTCTTTAATGGAATTGAAAAGGAAGCAATACTCCCAAATTCGTCCCTGGAAGCATTACCTTAATACCAAAACCAGAGAAGGATCCAACAAAGAAAGAGAATTACAGGCCAATATCCCCAATGAACATAGATACAAAAATTCTCCATAAGATACTGGCAAACAGAATGCAGTATATCATCAAGAAGATTACACATCATGATCAAGTGGAATTCATTATAGTGATACAGGGATGGTTCAACATATGCAAATCAATAAATGTAGTACAACATTTTAACAGAGCCAAGGAAAAAAATCATACAATCATCTCAATTGATGCAGAAAAAGCCTCTGACAAATTCCAACACCCATTCATGATTAAATAAAAAAAAACACAGAAAATTGGAATAGGTGGTCTTTATCTCAATCTGATAAAAGTCATCTATAACGAACCAACAGCCAACATCATACTAAATGGACAAAGCTGAAAGTTTTCACTCTAAAATGAAGACAAGGATGTCCACTGTCACTGTATGTGCTCCTAGAAATGGACTAGAAAGTAGCTGTTCAATAGAAATACAGGGACTGTAACACTTCTTACATAGTATTAGTACTTCTAAAATGTACATATACCACTTTTTATAAAAATATATAAACATTCTACAGTTTTCAGAATGTATAAAATTCATGGAAAAAAATTTTTTGGAAAATACATTTTTGAAAGAAACTTCTGAAATAAAAATAATTATTTTCTTACTCATCTCTTTTGCTTGTACACACTTTGCTATTTAAGTTTCCTTTTAAAAAAAACTGAAAAAACTTATAATTTGCTTTTTGGCATTAATTACTCTTTAACCCCAGTTGCCCGCAATGTTTTTGAAAGCCTTCTTCCTGGACTGGGCCAACAATGGGAAACACACAGAGCTGCTTCTTCCAAAACATCCACTCTCCTAGGCACTCGGTTTGAAAACGCGTTCCTTCACGTTTGCTACGTGTCCACTATTCCAAGAAGACAGACACTGTGCTCATTAACTGCGGAAAAGGAGCTCACTGGTGTTACTCTGATGCTGTGTGTTTTTGTTTTGGCAACAATGAAAAACCTTCACACATGGAATCAGATAAACCTCTCTCTGTTTTTCTTAATACAAAGAGTCAAGAAACATGCACAGGAGTAATGGTAGCTGTGTTGAATCTTCAATTAGCTCTTTTATTGACTAAAAAAATCACAGTCATACAAAAGTAAACACAAACCAAACTCAGCCAATTTCAAACACCAGATATTTCACTGTTGTCAAGTATAAAGTTGAGAAAATAAGTCTCATAACAATCAAAGGTGTGCTCTCTCTCTCTCTCTCATACTTTCTCTCTCTCTTTCTCACTCTCTGTCTGTCTGTCTGTCTGTCTTTCCTCACTTTGGCAGTGAAATGTAATTTATAGGGTTGCATGAAAAGTACGTTACGCTCTGAAACTTGCATTACCAGACAGGAGGGTCCCTGGTGTAACTGTGAAGATTTGGGCTTCTCAGATCTTTACTTTCTTTTTCATACTCACTGTCCAAATTATTTCCGGTCCTTATCACAGAGGCACCAGTCTTTGCCTGAGGAAGAGGAAAAAAGGATAACAATAGAGGACGATGAAAGAACTGAGAAGGGAAAATCCAAATGTTTCTTAAATCTTCAGTGTTCACACAAAGAAAGATGAAAATTTGAGGAATAATATATTTAAAATATTCCAACTCAGCCAGGCATGTTAGCACATGCCTGTAATCCCAGCACTTGGAGGCTGAGGAAGGAGGATTGTTGTGAGTTCGAGGCCAGTCAGGACTACATAGTGAGTTCAAGTTCAGCCTGAACTACACAGTGAGACCCTGTTTCAAGAAAGAAAGAAAGAGAAAGAAAGAAAAAAAGGAAAGAAGAGAGAAAAGAGGAAAACAGAAAAGAAAAAAATTCCAAGTCAATTAATAAAATAAAAATCCACTGATATTTGATCCCTCGAAGACTGGTTTTTAAACTTACTTTCTTTCCTAAGGCATTACTAAGTGAATGAAAACAAAGCTTACATCAGTAGTTCATCTCCTTTTCCTTTAACAAATTTAATGTTATATTTCTATATAATAGTCATAAGACATTTAATTCCCTCTACAATTTGCCTTATCCAAAAGGTCTTGACCTTTGGATGTCAAAAAATGACTTTTGTTATCTCTTATTATATATTTTGTATAATACTGTATTTCTGAAAGTTTCATGTCCGATAAAAATTGAGGAGGAATTTGGACCTGGGGCTAGAGTCACAATTGACAGTTGAAGTCTATACAGTTGAGGTGCTCCCTCTAGTGGACACTTGTCATATTGCACACGCCGTTGGTTTGGTAGGGTGTTTGGGGGTTTTTGTTTGAGCAGAATATATTTACTGAGAGAAAAGAACTTCTGTGTGAGAGACAGGAGTCCTCGGTGGGTTGCCGAGGACTCTGTCTTTTTCAGGGATTTTAATAGAGCACAACCATGAGGTGAGGCAGGTCCAAAGTGGGGGAAAATGGGGACTTGCAAGGTGGGCAATGAGGTGGGACAGAGCTGTGGTCAGCCAAGAAGATTACGAATATAATTGCTCAGGTAAAATTGATTAAATTGGGATCAAATGGGGAATCCAGGATGAATACAGAGCAGGGTCTTTGCCTCTAGGGGGTTGGGTTACTGGCTCCTTCTGGCTTCCTCAGGTGTTCTGACACCTATTTAGAATATCAACCCCTGAGGTTTGTACTCAGGATGTGGGTGCATTTGTTTTATCTTTTATTTTGAGGTCTGGCCCACAGTGGGAAGTCTGTCTTCCCCACAGTTGCAAGGTATGTGGTCTTCTGCACGGGCTCCTTTGAGGGCCCAGCCCTGTCTGACTGCCTCTAATAGTCTATCTAACTTAGCTGCCTAAAACGTTACCCGCTCTGAAGAAGTAAGCGCCCCAAACTGCCATGAGGGTGTAATGGGCCATGACCGGCCTGGCTTCTTCAGGCTGAAGAGGACCATGTTGTCGGTCAGCAGTCAGAGATACTCTGTAGAGGGTCTATCTAACGGCCCCTGATACACACCAGGCATTTTCATCTTTGCCAGGGTACAGCGTTAAGGCTACATGAGATAAAGCCAAAGAAACAATCAAGTAATAGAATCAACAGGAAAATTATGAGTACAGCTAACAAAGATTTCCACCAAGAGGAGCTAGTAATGTTTTCCCCTAAGGAGGACAAGGATGAGGTGCAGGAATTTTAGAGTCTGACATGTAATTTATTTGTCATCTAATATCTTGAATATTAGCAGTAGGATCGGGAAAGTACACACAACAGTCAGTTTTTACAATTGCGCAAGCACCTCCCCTCCGTTGTTGTTAGAATGTCTAATGTCAGCCTATCGCTGGACACTGGCACATGTCTCTCCACACTTTTCCTGTCCTAGCCATGATCCCTCAGTGAAAGGAGTCACCAGAGAGGAGGTAATTCACTATTTGTCACAACCCTTAGGCTATAACTGGGATAGCTTTCTTTTTACATGTTCTTTTTTGATTATGTCTAAAAGTCCAGTTCCCCTCTTAGGGAGAGATATTTTATCGTGTTTAAATGCTGTAACACATATGCACCCAGGTCCAGTAGGTTGTTTTGCTTTTTTCAGGTGTTCCTTTCACTGCTCAAGAAATATTTCATAAATCCAAGAACAATTAGGAAATAATCTTAAAATATATTCACAGGGTCAAAATGCATATATGCATTAATATTGAGCTGACTGTATTTGTATTCACCAGGATTCTCAGAGAATGTGCTAAGAACAAAGGACCAAAGTGAGAGTGGTAACGTGTATAGCACCTTGAGAGGCTGAAGTTCACTTAAGGCCTGAGGTCTGAAGCAAACCTGGGCAGCATGCGGAGACCCAGTCTCAGGGACAGTAGGAAGAACATCGTGATAGCAGCTTGCTGTGGAGAGGTAAAGCTCCGAGGAATTGCTCATTGACAGCTGCTTTTTCAAATGCTCTGTCTGACTAATAAAGGGTGAGAACTTGAATTGAGGTAAGCAGGAAGAAATGCCACCCTCTCCCTTGGACAGCCCAGCATGTAGAGAGCACACAGACTGTGCATTGAAGAGGTGGGTGTTATGCTTATATCTAGACGCACTCATAGGTGGGGCTTTTTGGGGTGGCTGCATCGAGGGCATGCAATGCTGGGATTAAAGGTGTGTGGTACTGGGTGAGCCCACTAACTGGGTTAGCATAATGTTTGGTATGAGTGGTGGGAAGGCTCACCCTGGGTATGCGTGGCCCCATTCGGTACGTGTACAGTCAGAATGGATGAAAGTCCAGAAGACCTTCCGCTTGGTGCTTTTGGCCTGCCCTGCGTGGACTGGCTTTCCTCTGCCATGCCCCTCTGCCATGCCGCCCGTCTTGGAGCCAGCCAACCATGAACTGAAAGCTCTACAAACTGTGAGTACATAAATCTTTCCTCCTTTAACTTGCAGGTATCAGGTATTTTGTCCCAGCAATGAGAAAGTAACTAAGATGGGGGGATTCCAGTAAAGCAGCCCGAGATACTGAGCCTTTTCCAGAACCCTACAAATCTTCAGCAAAGAAAATCTGTTTATTCTCTCTTGAAAAAATGGTGAAGATGTTGTATGATTGTGTGTGGGGAGGTGCCATGGATTGTTTTTCCCAAAATTCATAAGTTCAAAATATGAAACCTGAATCCCCAATATGCCAGAATTAGGAGGTGGAGGCTTTGGGAGGGAAATGGAACGTGAGATATAGAGGTCACTGTCCTTAGGAGGAGTTACTGTCCTAACTCCTCTCCATGGCCACTCATCTCTCTTCTTCCTACCATGTGTGAACGCAGCAGACAAGCAGCCAGCACAAGCCGAGAAGAAGACTTCACCAGAACCCAGCCCGAGGGGTTCTGCTCGATCCAGCCCTTTGTGGCCCTCAGTCTGCAAGTTTCTCCGGGATTTCTCAATTCCCTGTGCACTGCTGGGCAGCTGGACAGAGAGGTACTGCTGCAGCTTGTGAGCTGCCACCCCTTTATTTTTACCCTGCTGTATCTGGTCATTTTTCTGTGTCTAAAAACCTCTCTAACAAAGACAAAGATGGTAACACATGGCACAACAGAGAACTGGGAAATAAGAAAAAGAGGGAGAAAATGCTTCTGAACAGCCAAAACAGATTAGACGGTCCACACCCAAGACTGATGAGATGGCTGCATAATTCTGAAACTGCTGAGAACAATTCTAATCTTTCTTTTTACTGACATGACACAGGGAAGACCTCAGTGTTTTGAGTATTGCTCTCCTAAGTACCAATTTCTGAATTGTGTTTTCTAGTCCACATCCATGGTATCGTTGTCAAAACTGCATAGTAGGATAAAAGGGGTTATTGAGTCCCAAGACCACTGCAGCAAAACCATTAATGCTCCCTGCTCTGAATCTGTGGGTTTCATTGTGAGTCACACTCCAGTGGTAGTGAGTGCTGTTCACTGTGACCTCCTGCACCCCTACAGGGCCATGTAGGCTACACGTCCCAGCGCCTGCTACCGCCAAGCACGGCCACGGACTTTGAATGTCCAAAGAAATATGAATATAAGTAGCTGTATCAGTGCCAATCTAAAGCTTTACCTTTGAGGATGACAGACCAAACTTTCTTCCCTTGGTGCTCCAAAGGGTGGAAGAGACAAGAATGTCTATCCTTTCAGTGAGGGCACCAAGCAAAAGCATCCCACTAAGGCTCTCTCTGCAGTTTATTAGCCCTGAAGTTTGTAAATGGTCTGGTATCCGAGGCACGGCCTTTCCTGAGTGGTACACATAAGTCCTACCTCCACATAGAGACCTGCGGTTTCCTCCTCAGTAGCTGCCCTATCTCACATGTGGCCATACAAGTCAAAGTTACCTAATATTCAAGACCACAGCAATTAAAAAGCTCTCACTTCTGTAGGTATACTGCTAATTGACTGCCTGTAGAAAGAAGAGCTGGTAGCCAAAAAGAGTGCATATGAACTGTAACAAGCTGAAGAGGCAGCGGTTACAGTGATCTGGGGGCATAGTGCTCATCCCCAGAAGTGGCTGCACTTTCTGTAGTTTGTTATCTGTCCATAAATACTAAATAGAAATTTTCAGAAATAACAATTCACAAGCTTTGAATTGCACACCTTTCTGAGCAAGCATGATGAAATCCAGCACTGTCCCATCTGTCCTGCCTGGGACACAACTTATCCCAGTGTTCTGTGAATTCATATGTATGGGACACCTGACTCTCAGTCCTTATTAACCAGCTAGGTTAGCAAATCACTGGTCATGGGACCACAGTGCTTATGTTCAAATAGCCATTATTTTACTTAACAATGGCTCCAAAGTGCAAGAGTAGTGATACTGGGGATTTGAATTCATCTTAGCCAAAGGTAAAGTCATAAAGTGCTTCCTTTCAGTGAAAAGATGAAAGTAAATAAGATGATTTTGAGAAATCACATACATACAAATTTTATTAGAGTATGTTACTGTAATTATTCTATTTTTTGTTAGTTAATCTCTTACTTGGCTAATTTATAAATTAAACTTTAAGTAAATAATTCTATATTACTTGTGGCTTCAAGTATGCACTTGAAATATTGTTTTCGTGTGCATCTCCCATAGAAAAGGGGGGTGTATACTATATTTTAGACACCCAATAGACCTGTCTACCTTAGTAGGCACCGATATGACCACTAATGTCACATGTACATCCTGGACCATCAAAACCCCAAATTTTACACAGTCCAAATTCTACTAGAAGTAATTTTCTGTATTCTTTATTTCAACCATAAAAATTTACATGTCGAATATATAAATTTCTACTAATGCTTTTCAGAAATACTCTTAGAAGATGCTGCTAGATAATGGAAATAGAAAGAAGAAGCAATTCAAACACAGTAACAGAAACATTCATATATTTGTAATAAGCCTAAGAAAGCCAACAGACATGCACAGAGCTTAGACACATACTTCTCTGATAGTTTTGAGTGAAAAACATGACATTTAAGTTAAAAAAGATAACGTTTGCTTTAGCATTAAGTAACTCTGCTGTTTACAGAAAGTGTTTCTGTGTTTCGATAGAATTTAGGTTTTCTAAATACATTTCATTTAAACTTTAGTTTCCAGGCTGGATGCAACGATGCGCACTTTCCAGACACTCAGAGACTGAAGCAGGGTACTAACTTTAAGGCCAGCCTGGGAAACTTCGTTAGACCCTGCCTCAAAACAAACTTTTGGGCTGTAATCCAGCACTCCTCAGTTTTGATCTCTAGTACTACAAGAAAAAATCAAACAAAACTTTGGGTCCTAGGTTAAGAGAAAACCTTGAGAAGTTAATTTACAACTCTCTAGAGAGTGTAAGAACTCCCAAGAGAGCACTCCCAAGGCTGGCATGGGATGTGTTTACATTTCAAGGGAAAATGAGGTCTGAGACTCAGGAGAAACATCTGCAGGTCATTAAAAAGACCCTCGGAGTCACATGGCCTTTGGAGAAATGTATCTCCATCCCAAAGGTTTAGAGGAAAGCCCAGGATCCTCTACTAAATCTCCAGGGGGGAAAAAAAAGGTTCTTTCCTCTTCTCCTTTCTCCACCTATGGTAATTTGTCATCCAGGGATGATCCCTGAGGGTAGCGACATACACAGTTATCAAAATATAAATAATAAGTAACAATCATTCTGCCTTAGATCCAGAGCATTGCATGTGTGCATTCAGGATAAAATCATGAAGACAGAGACTAAAAATCCCACATTTATCCTAGCAAAACTAAGAAACATGTATCCAAATGCCATGCAGAGTGTCTTGACCGCTACGGTCTTGAATGGCTCAACTCCGCAACCTCCTTTGGAAAGTTAAGCGTGCGCTGTTTCCCATGGTCTCACTGGGAACTGAGTTTCGGTCTCTGTTCAGTTTGTGTTTTCTACTGTACTGCGTACTGCTTTGTCTCCTTTCTTGCACCCATACGTAAGTCCCAGTTTTTACACTGCTTGATATATTTACTGTGTTTAACAGAAAAAAAGAAATTTGATGATAAATTAAACTCAATTTTATTTCGTTTTCACATAAGATCTGAAGGTGGTCCATTCCTACAGGGAAATATGCTGAAGCATGCAGGAGAAAAGAAGAGTGACTGAAAATTCCATAATTTAAGCCAAAATTTGGTTCTTTGAAAAGAAACATCTATAAAACCCTGGAAAAATTTAGAAAGGAAGGAAGAAGATTTAACAAAAATCAAAAAAAATGAAGAAAGAGGAGTCTTTCATTTTAATGTGTAACACAAAGTCACAAGAAGCTATTACCCCATCTGCTATGCTTCGGGTCTGCAGTCTCGCTGCCGGAAAGGCTGTATGTTAGAGGCTTGGTCTGCAGCTCAGCCTGTTGGGAAGTGGTGGAAACGTTAGGTGGAACCACCCACGGGAGGTCTTTAGGTCACTGGGAGGGGTGGCTGATGTGTATTGTGTAACCCAGTCTCCCCCTCTTTGCTTCTTTGCTTTACTGCTGGGAGGTGGGGGTTTTCCTCAACCAATCTCTCCACCCTCATGTTTCACACAGGTCCCAACAATGGGTCATAGACTGAAATTGTCAAAACCTGAAGTGAAAGTCAACTTGCCTCTTTATAAGTTGATCATCTCAGGTATTTACTATAGTAATACAATGCCACCTAACACTATCTTATGCCAATAACTATGAAATTTAAAATAACAAAGAATAAAACTGACTTACAACTAGAAAATAGATTTTATAATTACTAAATAAACTGATGAATAATTTGAATACTTTCCAAAAAATCTAGGCCAAATGTTTTTACCAATAAATTCTACCTACATTTCAAGAAGAAATAATGACAGTATAAAATATCTTCAGGGATTGAAAAAAAAAGAAAAGGAACATCTCCCCAAACATTGTATGAGACCAGAATAAACTTGACCCCAAAAGTTAACAAAGGAAGAAAAATTTCCTTCTCAGATCCTTGACTGGGCTTCTGAACTGTTCAGTCACAAGGCCACAGTCCAAGAACCCCAGCAGAAGGCAGCAGAAGGTGGGATAAGAGATTAGTAAAGAGTTCAGCATTTTTATTTTTCATAGGAGACAGAGTTTGCAGTTCAAGCCATGTTAACACTGAAACAAAAATATTCCACTTTTCCAAGAAAGATGGTACAATTCTGAGATTCCACAATGTATCCTTTTAACTGTTCAATGCCCAAAAATTATAACTACATATAAAAGCAATATAATATTATCAACAACCTTTAAGAAGTTTAAAGCAGTTATTATAGACGGGGTGGCCCATAGGTTAAAATTAGCATCCAAAACTTGGAAAAAAGACGCCAGATGCAGTGGCCCGGGGCATACTTCAGCGACTGGGCGCTGGGAGTGCTGAGCTAGTGAGAGCTCACAGCGTGCAGGAAAGCACAGGCGCCTGACCAGGAGCCCCAGGCCCAGAGCACCTCAGAAACGCCCTGGGGCCTGGAGCGCGGAGGGGAGCAGCTGTCCCAGCCCCAGAACCCGGGTGTAACCAAAGGGGTGTGGTGTGACAGGGCTTGAGCGTCTCCTCCTCCCTTCCCGAGGGGGGCTTCGCCCACCCAGCTTTCCCGGCTGTCTGTATTTTCTTCCTCCTCTGGTTGTTCTCTCTCCTGGGGACCTGAGAGGCTCTCCCGGCCACCAGCAACTCCGGAGGCTGAGATAAGATTGTCTGAGCTTAAGAGTTAGAGACCAACCTGGACAACACAGCAAGACCCCCGTCCCAGAAAGAAAATGTTTTTAATTATTAAAAATATGCTTAAACTTGAGACCATACTCGTAAGTGAA